>JAGDQP010000556.1:0-155064 GCA_022664845.1 Lepisma saccharinum | reverse complement strand
GGGTGATTCTATAAAACCGTAACAGGGCCATAGTTCGGCTTCTAGTGCACATTAATCTTTGAAACAAAAAATGTTAATGTGTATATACCGCATCACGTGATGATATCAGGGGCGTCTCGGGAATACCTGTACGGGGACAACTTCAAAATTTTAAATGGAAATAGGTTGATTTTCACCCATTGAAACAATCGCTCAATTTTGAACAACTTTTAAAGGAAACAGGTTTCCATATCTCTTACCTTTTGGCAGCTACACGAGGTCATTTCATAGGTCAAATTAATGTGGTGCAAGGGTTTCCGCATGCTGTAACTCAAAGGGAATAGTAAATAATGGTCTGAAACTAAAGCGAAGTAAAAAATTGCGTATGGGAAAACAAACGGCGTAATTTTCGAAAACAGTGTCTTCTCGGGAATACCTCTTTTGGGGGGCGGCAAACTTCAACATATCAAATAGAAACAGTGGTGGAGTTTCCTTAAGTTGAAAGAAGCACTAAACATTTAACCACTATCATAAGCAATATATTTTCATGCCAGTTGTTACCATATGGCTGCTACAGAAACTGAGTTGTTGGGCAAAGGCAAAATTATGATACATTATTTATGATGCTAGAACAAAACGAATGAGGAAACAGTTGGTCAAAACGAAGAAAAAAAAGTAACGAATCAGCTGTTGCCAAAGGGTTGAACAAAACAAGGTGGCATGAACCTGATTATTTGCAAGAGAGCAATTTCAGAAAGATGAGGAAATAGCTAAAGGATCGTCTTACCTTCAGTGGAGTGAAGTTGATGCATCCTTGGCTTCACAAATGCACAATGTGATGTCCACAAACAGCAATACAGCGATTTATTTGGTGTACATAATTGTGAGCAACAGCTTGAAGCTCGGCCACGCTGAAGTTCTGGAATGAGGTTGTAATGCAGTGTTTCATGTTGGGAATTGCAGTTGATCTATTGACATAAACAAGGTTCTTAATTCGAGCCGAGAAGAAAAAGTCCATTCAAATAAGGTCGGAAGACCTCGGAGGAAACTATAGATTCCGATCCATCTTGCGGAAATAGAATATTTAACTCTTCCCTACAGATAGCAGGATTATGTGCTGTACAACCATCTAATTGAAACCACATCGTCTGGCGTATATTGAGATGTACGTTTTCCAACAGAGGCTGTAGATTGTGTTGCAAGAAATCAAAAAATTGCTCCTGTTAAATGACCATCAAAAAACCATGGTCCAATGACCTGAGTCCCTAGAATGTCGCACCACACATTAATGCTCCATCGTCGTTGCCGATTGATTCTTCACTGACCAGTAATGTGCATCGTGAAAATTCACGTTGCCATCACTGCAGAATATAGCTTCATCAGTCCACAAAATGAAGACTACGAAATTCGGATGTTCCCTCAATTGGTTGACTACCCAGTTCCAGAACAGAAGCCGTAAATTGCCGTCAGCATCACTTAGTTCCTGATGCAGAGAGAGATGGTAAGGATGAAATTTGTGTTTCCAGAGAATACGCAGAATACCTTGACCGACACCAGGCTCTCTTGTGATCTGCCGCGAAGATACATGTGGATTCACTGCAACAGCTGCAAGTACATCAGTGACAACGTTTTCATTTTGTACGACTCCTCTCCGGAAACCATAGCTTCGACGAATGTCTCCTGTCTGCCGCAATCGTGCTGCTAATCTCCGCAGAAGATTATAGGAAATAGCTTATCTATCTGGATAGCGTGCAGCGTATAATCGAGCTGCAGCTCTATAATTTTCCCGACATTCCTCTAAAATCATCAGCATTTGGAACACCTCCAAATTCGAATACGTCATAATATTATTATTTACTACCGACTCCTACTAAAATCACTCAATCAAGAGCACAATATAAGAGCTGTAAATCACTGTGGAAATGCAATCAGCGTCACTTCACGAGCTTGTAATACGAGCACTTCACTTCACGAGCAGTTGAACTTAATTAAAGACACCTTGTCCAGTACAAGGACCACTATAACTCTACACAGGTTACTCACTCTAGGACTCTATACGGTTCTATTACATGTTCTGGGGGTTTCATCGCTCCTTCTGGAATGTGTATTGCATACTGGCAATCGCATGTCCGAAGCCACACATCATACTTATTGAGAAATGTAATGTACACGTTAGCTACTGGATCTAGAACTGTACCAACACACAACCATTGGCACATTTTAATGAGTGTACTGTTTGCAACTACGACAAAGCTGCCACAGAACATGCTCCTGGATTTGTGAGGCATTTCATTTTGGATGTGTACAACATACGTCGAGTGTCAACTTCATTGGTGGCTCTGGACTATCTTTTAATTAGGCCCCAATTTTGTACGGAAAAGGCGTCGGAAGGTTTCGCCAGGTTATGGTTTCAAGGTACCCTCCCGGCATTCTCTTGGTATGACTGCGGAAAACCAAACACAAATATAACATGGGATGTTCGCCCACTGGGATCGATCCCAAGCCCTCCCGAAATAGACGCGATCGCTCTCCTGGGTGTCCCAGGGTTTCCTCTCATTGAGACCAAGCAATTGCTGGGATGAGATCTACGAAATTTAGGCTCTGGACGCTTCCGTTCCTCATTCTTAACTTCGTTACTTCGGAGTTCTCTGCTTCATCCGCAAACGCACCATTCTGTGCATTGCCCTTCCATTTCATAACATCCTGCCAACATTTAGCAGGCGAAGCTGTCTCGGAATTTCATTTTTGTCATGTATTTACTCAAGTTCTACTTGTCAAGGTTTTTACGTCAATATGAGCTGCTGATGCAACTCATACGAGCTGTTTCTTCCTTTGGGCCTATTACATCTCACCATCTTTTTCCTCAACAATACAGCTCATGTAGCAGCCATACGGTACCAACTGACATGAAATATTGTCTATGAAAGTGGTTAAATATTTAGCGCTTCTTTCAACTCAAGAAATATCCATCATTGTTTCTATTTGATACGTTGTAGTTTGCCTCCCCCAATAGAGGTATTCGCGAGACGACACTGTTTTCGAAAATTACACCGTGTGATTTTGCATATGCAATTTTTTACTTCGCTTTAGTTTCAGACCATTATTTACTATTCCCTTTGAGTTACAGCATGAGAAAACCCTTGCACCACATTAATTTGATCTATGAAATGAGCTCGTGTAGCTGCCAAACGGTAAGAGATATGGAAACCTGTTTCCTTTAAAAGTTGTTCAAAATTTAACGATTGTTTCAATGGGGGGGGGGGGGTCAACTCCCGTTTCCATTTAAAATTTTGAAGTTGTCCCCGTACAGGTATTCCCGAGACGCCCCTGATTTCAGAAACATCACCACGTGATTTTGCAGATGCACTTTGGTATTAACATTTTTTCTTTCAAAGATTTATGTGAACTAGGAGCCGAGTTATGGCCCTGTTACGGTTTTATAGAATCACCCTATATATATATATATATACATACATACATACATATATATATATATATATATATATATATATATATATATATATATATATATATATATATAGATATAGATATAGATATATAGATATATTAGGGTGGTCTTTATTTATATGGAGAAAATAAAATTTGGAATTTCTTTGGTCTCACACCCTAAAATTGTTCCATATCAGACCAAAGTAACGCAAGAGAAAAATTAACTCCATTTAATAATATTAAATGGTGCCCCAAGCGACCTAAAGTTTGCAATTCAATTTTAGTTGAAGGAGATGGGACCATATCTTGGATAAAGGTAATATAGGTAGAGCCGCAAATCATATTGTATAGCACATCATGGCTGCCATCTTAAAGTTCGCTATTTTGAATTCAGTTCCAAAATTTACGGACGGCGGATTCGTAAGAATTTTGGAATACTTTCCTTATTTGTCGAGGAGTTCATCATTGTCATAATTAGATTTGTGTCTTTTAGGTGACCAGCAACGACTAAATTATCGGTCTTTCCAGTATTAAAATATCAACTTTTCGCGCGTGGCTTTTGGTACATTATTATTGAAGTTGTTGGCAACACTGTAGCAAGTTCTAGAATTTATGTAGCACGTGATTTCGCTCAGTTTATTTAGTGCATCGGAGTTAGTTAGATTGCAATCCTTTTTAGATTAAACCTTAATATGCTGTCAGTGTTGCAAGTTGCATACTTCAAATATTGGCTACTTTCTCATCAGCAAGTACTCAACTTGGGTTACAAGATAAAATGTATTTGGTTGGATATATGTCCAACCAGTTGGTTGGAAGTAAACTGCCTTCTAACAGAAATTTTATGAGTGTACGAGTGTGTCATGAGAAAGATCTGGAAAGAGAACTAATGTGTTTACTGTACCGATATTACATTTTTGAGGTAGTACTGAGAAGTGCGTTTGATGTGAAATTTCGATTACCTACATCGGGTCTATGTGTACCTTTATTTAAACAATTTCAAGAGCGATGGTTCTAATTAGATGTGTTAAAATTCGTTTCTGGAATCAAGGATGAACTCCTTGACTTATCTGTTCAGAGTACTTGTGACAATGTATTACAGTTTTGTCTTAGTACTCTACAACTTCAACATTGCACGGAAGATTACAAAGAGTTTCTGGAACTCATAATTTTATTTTTGGAAGGGAATCTACCTCGAGAGCATAGTTTCCGCTATCCTGGTGCCTTTCATAATGCAAGGTGGATGGAAAAGGTTATTTACTGTTTAAAAATATTAATGTTCAGGACTGTTCCATCTTACACGTGCAGAAGAAAGATCAATTCGGATGTGTGCATCTTTCTGGTCACTTTGTACGTTGAAGTTTGGTTTACGGTCCCAAATCTATGAAGGTACCTTACAACGATTTCCAGATTTTAAAGAAATTAACGGAATATCCAGAAACTGAAATCTCCCAGGCTGCTTTGCAAAAGTTCTATAATCAACTGTGGTACCTCTCTCCCGAGATAGTTGGCTTTGCCGTGTTTGATAATGTTATATCGAAAGAAACAACATTGAACATAGTGAAAGCAATGACTGTAGGTATTGGCAATATACATCATGAAGATACTAAGCAAGAAACTAAGCCCTTGTGTAAAGGACACGAACAATGTATTAACATAAGACTTGAATCAATTTGTAACACACAAAACTATAAACTTCTTCACCAGGTTTCAACTTTCCACTGAGTTTTTGAATACTGATCCTGATGCTGGGGAACTAACGATGACTACAGGCATGCACTGTAAAAATAGGAGACACACAACGTTCATCCACAAAATGGAGGCAGCTGAGCTGCATCACTGTAAAATTTGTAAAATTTCAAAATGCGTGCATATATATATATATATGACTTTTCCAGCGCATTTAATTGAAGTAGAGCATTTTTTGAAAGTAAAAAAGAAGAAAAGATAATGTTCCTTTAAAATTAAAATTAAGAAAAAAAAAAAAAACTTGAGTGGTCGAGTTTCAATCCAGGATCCACTAGCACGCTGCTCAGATGCTCTAAGCACTTAGCTACTAAGTCAGTTCGTGCTTATGGCTTTCCAAGTGATATTTATAGCCCGGATTTTGTTGCGAGGGAAGTTAATCATTAACATGTTATTGATTTTACTACGAGGAATGTCTCGTGAAATAAAAAAGGAGAGGTACGTTTGTTACAGTGTAAAGATTTATACCCAACTTAATTCCCCTTTCCGCCAATGCAATCTTTGTCTTCCTCGGTTCACCAGTGAACTATTTACTGTTTACAGTGTAAAAGCAACATAAACACTCATAATGGCGGAGCGTTCAGTGACAAGCAAGTAACGTTACTCCCAGTGCTGTAGCCCCAGAATTTTCACAGGATATACGCTATCTTTATGAATCGTTAAGTGGAGACCATGTTTCCATTAACTTTTGATTCGTATTTCCACTAGCAGAAGGTATATGCTAATGTGTAAAATTAATCAGAGGGTATACGGTCTATACCTCCGTATACCCTCGACTACAGCCATGGTTACTAATGTTGTTGGATTATGGAATATCTAACCAAGGCTTAAACTTCATCCACAAAAGTGTGTAACCTCAAAATTGCAAGTTTAGCTTACATTTCGATCAAAAGATGATAGAATATTAAGCGTAAAGTAAGTTGAACGTTCACCGACAAAACACTTTGGCCAGTTTCAACCCATTTTTAGTTAACGCTAAGCCATTACAAAGAAAATGTTAAATATGGAGTTAAGGTGACTAATCTTTCCACTAAAGGGCTTACACTATATCCAGATTTAAGAGTAAATACAACAAAAAAGCTAATTTTCGACTTTTATGTCTTCATAAAGCGGAGTAACTTTCATCCATCTCATGTTTCCACTTTCTCCAATGTGCCTCTCTGTTCATTTCGAAGTTACTCGTGACAAATGATGTTGCAGATCATGATGTTAAGTTGGCTCAGCAGTATAACATATTAACAAAAGACAAAAAGCAAAAGCACTTTCTGTTGCAAGTGGTCAGTGAAATTACCCTGACAGTAGGAAGCAAATATTCGTAAAATCGTAAGTGGTAAAAGTAACTTTGTGACCAAATTAAACCTTGCAAATTGTAGTAGATTTAATACATACTCACAATATTTGAGTAGTAAATTTATGCTTAACCTATATTAATTTTTTCTTATTCCTGAATGATAAAATTTAATTCAAAATCTTACTATGTGCCATAAGTGGTATTCGTAAGTACAACGTGAATTTTTGACGTGAATCCAAGATGTCCGCCATGATATTGCTACACAAAATGAGGTGCGTCTCTACCTCCAGTACCTCTAGTCAAGACATCTTCCCATTCCTTTAAGGCGTTTCTAAATTACAGGAGTTTATTCCAGAATTTTGCCATATACTATGTACTGAAAATACATTCCAAACGTTAGGCCTCTTGGGACACCATTTAATTATTATTAAATTGAGCTAATTTTTCTCATGCGTTTCTTTGGTCTGATATGGAACCAGAGCTCCTGCGTAGCCTAGTCGGTAACGCGCTCGACTTCAGTGCGAGTGGTCCCGGGTTCGATTCCCGGTGGGGGCTAAAAAATTTCGGTGTTGACCCAGCATCGTTAGGACAATTGTGGAGCTGCTGTGAATAAAAGACAGTGGTGATCACAGTGAGAGCTTCGGCTCTCCTCTCCCAACCCGTCTGGTCAGCGTGGGAGCAGTAGACCAACTCCTCCCTTCGGGGAGAGGCCTCATCCACTAGTGGATTGAATATGGCTGTGATTTATTATATATATATATATACGAGTATATATAATCATCATCATCATAGTCAGCCGTTTCTATCCACTGCTGGATGAAGGCCCCTTTTCTTTCCACATAGCCTCTCGGTCTGCTGCTATTAGGGTTGCCACCTTCCGATGAATAAATTACGGGACACTTGACAAAAATACGGGACAAATCTGAATTAAAATAAATTGAAAGTAGCTAGTTTGCCCCTGTACTACTAAATGACTATCCGCACAATTTAAAACCTCCATAATAATCAAGAACACACAGAAAATGTCCTTCTTGTGAATGCTCACACTCCACATACACTGGCGGACGGATAATGGATATTTCCATTTCATAAGCACAGTTGGGGTTAGTTTTGCACCGAAAAAAAGGCCTGTGTTAATTGAACACTTCGGTGTTCCTGGGTGACATCCATTTTCTATGTTGGATCAACACAACAAACGGTGTTGATTTCGTTGATTCAATATAATAAAGATGGTCATGCTGGCACCATCACAGGGTTGAATCACCGAAGTCACACAACAAACGGTGTTGATTCAACTCAAAAAAGTAATGGTCCCTCTGAGACTCCGAAAAATGAGGAATTAACACAGGTTTTTTCCAGTATGATATCAACTAGAACAAACAGAATTGGGGAATATTATATTCTTACCCCCAGGTCTCATGTTGGCGCCTGGGATGTGAAAAGAGTCTACTCGCCAGTCTGTATAGTAAACAATTAGAAAAGAGTCCATCACAACGTATTTGTTAAAATTATAGGTATTTTGAAAATATGCTACTTGGAATTTTGAATGTGTGAATTTACTACTTATAATACGGGACGGGTAAATTTTACCTAAAATACGGGACAGGTGGCAACCCTAGCTCCTATCATCATCCATGTAGTTCCTGAGAAACGCTTAATTTCATCTACCCATCTTACATTTGGACGTCGCACAGTGGTCCCAAACGGAAATCTAGCCGGACAAAAGTCGAAATTGCAACAACAATGAATTCGGTTAACAGTCGCACATTCAATACCTGGATAAGTCCGTAACATGAGACCGTGCTTATTGTGAGATAACAATACACGGTATGGCGGGGAGGGTGCGGGCAAAGTTGAAAATGGCCAGAGGGTGGTTTCGAGCGGAGCAGAATCATCAGAACTAACATACTTAGTGCACAATAATTATACGGGCTATAGAAGTAATGATTATTTTACGTTGAAATCATCATTAGGAGATTGACTTAAGCTTAGAGTTATGTATATGACGTGTACATTATGTGTGCAATATGATAAGTTATGGTAACATATATATTTTTATGCAGCATATCAAGATATTAGAATGCCAAGTTTGACCTCCGACGTTATCCATCGAGATTTATATACATATGTGTAGGTACATCTTTAGTCTATGTATTGTGACTATACGTGTTTGCCGCTTCCTGCCGCTTTTCCTGTTTTTCGTCGTTTCAGATATGGCCACCCACCCAGGAAGATTGGACATACCACATTATGAATTGTTTGAAGCCTGGTGTAGCGAATCGGAGAGTGCCAATAGAAACACTAGTGTATATAGACATGTGGAGCAACAACTAGGCCTACAAATAAATAGAGAGACCAGTGGGAAAGAGCTACCATCGAGTATCAGAAAACGCTGCGACACATTTTGTGCTCACGTCAAGGCAAAATGGGTACAGGCCAATAGATGCAAGAAGACATTTGTCAGGGGAAATGATGCATGGTTACAGAAGGTATTCGTTATTGAACCCACAGTTGTACCATTACCCTCACCAGTGTCCCACGATTCGGAACATGTGGCATTGGGACGCCCAAGGAAACGGTTTACTGCAAGCAGCATCAAAACGAAAAGAAGACGTGTAGCGGCGTTGACTGAAAAATATAGGCACCCGAAGAATTATCGTACGCAGCAGGAACCAGCTCGCGTGCACAAGGAAAACGCGATGCAGCGGAGATGATTGCAGAAATTATTGCTTCCCCGAAGAGTGGGACGAAAGTGAAAAAAGTGTACAAACAGAAAGATAAACAAACGCCAAAACCAATGATTCCTGAACGAGCTCTGGCTTCATTTGTAGACAACAAGATGACTAAAAAACAATACATTTCAATTCGTTTATTAAATAAAGAACATAATGCAAACATTTATCCAAGTTACAAAACAATTTTGGAAGCAAAACGAAAGTGTTACCCAGACAACATCACTATTACAGAGATATGTGGTAAAATCAGTTTGCAATCACTCCTAAATCACACAGTGGAACGATTGGTTTCTGCGCAGTATGAAGTGATAAAACATTATGTAGAACGTGTGGATACCAATAGTGCACAATTAAGGGTTATTTTTAAATGGGGTTGTGATTGCTCTTCTGGACATAGCAGGTACAAACAAAGATGGATTGAAATACAAGACGACGATGACAGCTACCTATTTGCAGTCTCCCTTGTGCCTGTACTTATGATTGATGTTCACAACGAAAACAGTGGTGATGCTATTTTGTGGCAAAATCCACGAACATCGTCAACCTGGTACTGCAGACCTATCAAGATCACATTTCGCAAAGAGGATCCCGAGTTTATTCGAAGAGAAGTGGAGGATGTGCAATCGCAAATTTCATCGCTGACGCCCACGAAGGTTTCAGATGCAGGACGTAATCTTACTGTAGAATTGCAGCTCATCCTGACAATGATAGATGGTAAAGTATGTAACGCGCTAAATGAGACCAGTGCTGCATCAGTGTGTAACGCGCTAAGTGAGACCAGTGCTGCATCAGTGTGTTACATATGTGGAGCTAAGCCCAAAGAAATGAACAACTTGGAACAGTTAAAGACGAAAATTGTAAACGAAGAACATCTTTCCTTCGGACTTTCACCCCTACATGCGTGGATCCGATGTTTAGAATGTTTTCTACATATTGCCTATAGAATGGACATTAAACGTTGACAAGTGCAGAACAAAGGCAAGGAAAAACTAGAGCAAAGGAAGAAACGCGTACAAGAACAGCTAAAGCAGGAATTATGTATACTAGTTGATGTTCCCAAGCCTGGAAGTGGTAAGACTAACGATGGAAATTCCGCTCGTATATTTTTTGCTAATACAGTGACAACCTCAGCCATTACAGGTGCTAACTAAGACCTTTTAGAACGCGTATCTGCCATATTACGAATTATTGCTAGTGGTTATACTATTAACACTGAAGCATTTGAAGAATATGCTACTGCAACAGCAGAACTGTATGTAAGCTTGTATGATTGGTATTACATGCCTGTAACTCTGCACAAGATATTAGTCCACGGTGCGGTAATCATAAAATCAGCGATCTTGCCTATTGGTATGTTGTTCGAAGAGGCTCAGCTCAGGAAGCTAGACATAAAGACCTGCGTAATTACAGGGAGCATCACACGGGAAAGTTTTCTCGCGAGAAGACTATGGAAGATTTGTTGCATTTACTGCTTATTTCCTCAGACCCCCTCATCAGTTCACATAGAAGACTGCAACGATCAGGAAAAGGGGCCCCCTTACCAAGTACTGCATTAAAGTTAATAAAGACATTGTATGCTTCTGATGATGATGATGATGATGACGATGATGATGATGATGACGATGATGAAGACGATCTCAAAGGCTTTGATGACTAAGCTCTTCATTATTGTGAGTATGATTAATATTGAATATAATACTTTTATTCCATATTCCTGCTGCAAACTATGTACATTCACTTATACTTGCATTTATCCTATTTTGTACGTATGTCTTCAAATATCATCCTCACGTATTTTTCACATGTATGACAACATAATCTTCCAAAATGTTGTAAAATGTTTCGTCAATGCATGTCACACAATATAATTCGTTGTCACGATCAGTAAACATAGTGCTTGCAGTCATATATTAACTCACAGACTTTTGTCCAGCTAGATTGACGTTCGGGACCACTGTGCGTCGTCTCGGTCGTTTCTTTTATCTGGTAATCCACTGTAGTACATTTGTTGCCCACCTTCCATCTGTTCGTCTAGCTATCAATGTGACCGGATCATCTCCACTTCATCATCTTCGTAGTGTCCTTAATATTGCTCCCTTGGAAAATTCCTTGCGACACCCTTGTAGGAAACATGAATATTCTTATATATATAATAACAAGCAGCTGTTGTGATGTCGGTGGGTTAATGATCGTTACAGCTCACAACACTCATACCTTTTCAATGATTCGTGGTTCTTAGCTAAGTTTAAAGACCTTGCTGATACATTGGTAACTTGCATCACGCTGTGCCTATTGCTCATGCTATTCACCTGAGAATGCGAAACATTAAAGAATATGAAGCAACTTTAAAATGTTACTAAGTATACAAAATGATTGGTAAATCTGTGGAGCTCTTGAATTATAGAGTTGCTGCTTGGAATACAGAGTGATTCCGGTAAGTTCGGTTCCTTTCCATGCGACTGGTACAGTCGAACGAAAGAAAAATATGAAGTAAAAGAGTAGCCTCTAAGCACTGGCGTAGCTAAAGGGCCTGTAGGGCCCGCAATGCGGGGTGGGGGTGGGGCTTCGTTTGAAGGGGGTCTACTTACGAAGCTTAGTTTCGAAGTTTAGTAACTTTATTGGGGTCATTCTGGTTTGCTGCGGGAAGGCCCATACGCCCTTAGTTACGCTACTGTCTCTAAGGTTACTTGGCTGTTAGGGGAAACAATATTAATTATCAACAACAAGAAAGACGAAATTGAGTACCGCTCCTTCACATTGAGTTAGTCATCGTGAAAACTTTGTAAAAAATATAAACCAGGGTTGAGAAAATCATGATTTTTAAAAAAATCTTTTGTTGATTTTTTATTTAAATCTATTTTTTATTTAAATCTATTTTTTTTTATTTAAATAACTTGCGGCCCTGAAGAAGTTACTAAGTCTTCTTTTCCTTTTCAAATACCTTTACCAGGAGAAACGTAAGTAAAATTGACGAATATGTGGTGTTCGCTGCTGAAATAGCCCCCCCCCTCCAAAAAAAAAATACAATTACAACAGTTTGCAATTGTAATAATTTTTAAAAGGAAGGAAGATATGACGTTACTTACTTATGGTATATTTTACAAACTTTCGTCGATGCACGATGAATGGTTTCAGAGGAGTTTACACCGCAATTAGCTTCGAAAAAGAAACATTTGCAATGTTTCTACGTATCAACGTTCATTCTAAAATTACATCTGTGTCTTCCTTTTTTCCTAAGCAATTGTAAATTTGATAATCGTAATTTCCTCTTTTCTCCAGGCTACATCTTCCTAACGAAATATTTTAGAATTTAAGTTTACTAACATAAATTTTAGTTCATTTCACTTCACCATCAAAATTGCACTATCAATTTGGTAATACCCCATGACAAAATTCCATAAAGTATGAGAGCTATTTTGTAGTCGTTCAGTAATATAGCGCTCACCTCTGGACCGTGGGAGCCCGATTCGATACCGGATCGTGCCATGTGGGTTTTGTGGTGAATAAAAACCGTGTGCGTGGGTTCTCTCGTTTCCTCCCACTTTCTTTATTCCACCAATTCTCCCATCATTATCGATTCGGTCTAATCCAAAGTTGCCTTAAGTAAAATTCAATTCAATGAGAGCTATTTCATGCAGTCAAATCAATAGAGGATACGCAACTTTGCATTTTCATTCTTCAGCATACACATAGGTAAACTTTATACTTCAATTGAGTATAAATTGGTTTTGAGCAATTTGTGAAGAAGTCGATAATTTGATACAAATACACAAAGTAGGTAATGTTACGAGACAACATTTTTTGTTTTGTACACAAAAACTGAATAT
Source organism: Lepisma saccharinum (assembly GCA_022664845.1). Lineage (NCBI taxonomy): Eukaryota > Metazoa > Arthropoda > Insecta > Zygentoma > Lepismatidae > Lepisma > Lepisma saccharinum. The sequence continues at coordinate 142,039 of JAGDQP010000556.1, read as the reverse complement.
TCTGTTTTCTGTGTGTTCCTTTTCATACGTGAGTAATTTTTTTTTTATCGTCCTAAACAAGCTGATGAGCTTCTAAGGACTGGACCTATATACTGTGGTAAACTGGGTTCAGAACCCAGTCCGTTCAATGAACTCCGGTGTGATTTGAATCCCTTGACCGCGTGCACAAAAAGCGATCGCTCGTTTTCATACGTACTGCAAAAAGAAACACCTTTGTAATACAAATTGTAAACTTATAATGTGAATTGGGATCCTATGTTATCTTCTAAAATTTCGCCATCAAAATGAACTAATCAAATAGCTTGTTAAAATTCTAGGTCGATTACTTTGGGTTTGGTTTACATCATAAGAGACCATCATCACGTAAGGACTAAAGGGTAAATTTCAAGCTTATGATTTAAATTCAAGAATGATTAATAATACTGCACTTTATTTCTACTTTTTAAAAACTAAAATCTATTTTTTATTTAAATCATTGTTTTTTTAACAAAAAATAATAATTTGATTTAAATCGCGATTTAAATCATGATTTAAATCACTTTGATTCAAATCAATTAACTCTGCTATAAACAAACATTGTAGAAGTTTGCAATATTTAAAATATTTTTCCCCAATGCTAGGTGAAGCTAAACTATCAAAATAAAACAGATTTCCGAGCTCCGAGCGCACTCTAGATTACCAATTCGTAATCTCAAATAGATTCAAAACCTTTGCCTATTCGAGGTTAACTTGAGCTATAAGGTTGATACTACTACTAATAATAATGAAATTGATGTGCATAAGATGTAAGAGACAATTCGTGACACTGTGAAGGTGCAGCAAAAGAACCTGTAGATGAGAAGAGACGACAGCAATACAGGCCTTTGCATGATGAAGAATGCATTAAGTTGCATAAGGAACGAAAACAAGCAAGGCAGCTATGGCTAAGAAATAAAACCGAAGCAAATTCAAACCATTACAGTGACGGAAACGTAATGCCATGCGTGGTTTTAAAAATTAGAGCGAAAATATCTTACGCAGAAACTTTAGGAGATACAGGAACATGGCAAGACAAATAATATAAGAATTATCTATACAAAGCATCTGATGCTATCTAAGATAACATAAGAACTCTTTGAGGAAAGGTAGATCGAAAGGCTAGGGATGATTAGAAGTGAATGTGGAGATCTTCAGGCGGATCCTACTAAAATTTTTGATATGTGGAAAACCTATTTCGACATGTACACACAGGTAAACAAACGTGTGAATTTGGAATTCATACTGCAGATCCTAGCGAGATCAAGTTCGAAAGTTATATAAAGAAATTTAAAAAAAATGACTAGGAATCGACAAAATGCCAGCCAAATTGATTAAAGTGGGAGGAACCACATTAATCAAGGAACTACGTAAATTGACAAGTGTCATATGAAGAAAGAATGAAAGAACTAGAGGATAAATGTGACTGTTAATAATGACCGCGGAATCTCGTTACTTCGAACATGTTACAAAGTTTAGATAATAATATCCTGCTAATACGAATAAGCGAATACAAAGCTTAAAGTAATACCTTGCTAATACGAAGAAGCGAATGTGTAGATGAAATAAGGAGATCGCCAATATGGATGTAGAAGAAATATATCTACCTTGCACCAGATGTTTGCTTTGAGAAACATATTAGAGCAAATATAGAAATACAGTGAAACCTTTCAATAATGGATATCCTCGGGACCGGAGAGCAAGAGTTTGACTTGATGACAGCCTGTACTCTCGCAGGCATACTTTTAATCAACTGGCTGAATTAGCTTGTGCACTCACGAAATAATGTATTCCAGGAACATAAGTTTCATTCGTTATTCAACTCACATTTATGGGCCAAACAGACTGTTATGCTTAAGTCAGTTACATGTCTGGCTTAGGCAATATGCTTGTCTTGCGCATACATTTAAGTTGAATAAAGAATGTAGTACTATGTTCCTGGAATACTTTGTTTTGAAAGTGTGCGAGAACATTGGCTAACATTTAAGGCAAATATAATTTTCCGTCCCCTCTGTTCTTACACGAGTTCGTAAAACAATAGCAAAGATTTCGAATGGAGAAATTACCCAAAATATCTTTATAAACACTTTTAACCTGAATAATAAAAACTAAGATATTCACTGATTGGTTAGAATATAATGTAACTGATATCCATTAATATTTACTAAAAAAATAAGCTTCTTAAGCCAGAATCGAGATGAATAATCATCAAAAATTTATAAAATTCGACAACACTCTCTCAGGAATTGCAGACAAACGTAAGCAGAAGATAGTCTCCCCAATAGATGAGTGCTTTTGCTCGTCCCTTTATAATCAAGGGGTCTTGGGTTCGATTTCCGGCGGAGACATAAGTAATTCGGAAGCCACTTAAACTTAGATGAGAACCTTAGGACGTAAATTTCTTCACAATCAGATGAAAGAAATAGCATTCGACCATCAGTTCATCTTGATTTCTTCGGGTTGTAAACGTGCCTTCTCTCTGAAAATACCTTTACAGAAAGCAATGAGAAAGAGGCAGAGCGAGCGAGCAAGCGAGAGAGAGAGAGAGAGAGAGAGAGAGAGAGATGAGGCTCACGAGGAAAAGATCAAAGAGGAAAGAAGAATAGAGGTTAAAGAAAGATGATTTCTGTCAATTTCTGAAATCCATTTCAACGTATATTGGATAATTATTCGGAGAAACTAGAATTGAGGGATTAATTTAAGTTGGATACTAAAATGAGCTAATTCAAATCGTCAGGACACTGGCTGGGATAGGTTCTAAAACGCTGCAACTGGATTGACGTCAAGCGAATGGTTGAGTGACGTCATCACGCGAACTGCTTGCGTTCATTGTGTTGCGCTCGCTCATCCGAAGCACTTAAACAACAGTCGTACGTGGGACTAGAAATTGGACTGGGTGGAGAGTGGAAGTTTCCCAACCACGGTATGTGTTTATCAAGAATGACGGCACAGTATCCATGGCATCTTCGGTTTTGACGCCCACGGAGATTATTTGCAAATTGTTCTGAGATCTCTGTAACTATGTAAACTGATTCCTGTTATCTCAGTTTTCCTTCCAATTTCGATAACTTATTTATAGCACTGCATAAAGGCAAATAGCTCTATTGTATGAATTTATCTGTGAAGTTTGTTTTCCTGGTAATGCAATGCCTTCGAAAGGTAGTTTAGAGAAAGGAAAAACATTTTCTAAATTGTCTTAAGACATCTAAATAGACGTTTAATAATTAATAATTGTTCCTCATGGGCTTAGCTAGACTATACAGCAAGGGAGGTGGCTGATCGGAAGCGTGCGTGTCTCGTATTGCAAGTCGTTGGATCGAACCCAGGGTCGTCACCCACACTATTTTTTTCTCCGCTTTCCTTAATCCAAGACGAATGCCAGGATCGTATCTGTAATCAATGATAGAAATACTACCTCCACTCTCTTATCCATTGGACGTGAAGTGCCATGATAAAAGACACTCAAAAATCCTGAAATTGTGTGATATCTTTTGAAATGAAATTTTGCAGTTTGTTGAATTGTCGTGACCCATGACGACAGTGTTGCAAGAGGACATTGTAGCAATGATGTTATAACATTATAATGTGAACGTTTGTGTTTTGCAGGAGGAATCATGGCACCATTTGTGTATTATCTAAACATACTTTATACCGAGAACATAAGCTCATATGGAAACTCATGCTGAAATTTCCTTGAATGGATAGCTTGTATGAATGCAATACACAAGAAATTATTTGTCTATTTCAACTGCAAACTCCCGAAATCGAGGCTGCAATATCATTTGGTGAAGTAGGTACCCAACAGCAATTTGATATTCTATCAACAAGAAGTGCAGCGGTGGGAGATCTTGGAATCCAACAGTGGAGAGTTGTAGCATTTCCCCTCACATAACAGCACTTCACTGATAAGAGGACGTCTAATTACTTTTGGATACTTACTTGCCTTGCCTGGCAATTGTAACCTCGCGGCCTTGCATTTGAAAAGAGCAGTTACGGCGTAATTCTAGTTGTATGGTATTCATACACAATCCTCAGTCACACTGGACACATGCCGTGATCGTACCCATAAACAGGCTCTAGCCGACTACCTACCAGCATCCAATCCTCCACTCTCTACCGGCATGAGCTTGAAGTGCCTAAAGGCCACAAATAAATTCAAAATTCATACTCGATATGCTATCAAACTTTTAGAGTATATTTCGATATAACCTCATTGACAGTTATCTTATCAGAATATACCACAGATACACTGAGTGTTACAACTTTTTCAGTACCAAATGTTTATGGAAAATACACGAAGTGTTGTCGCTTCTTGCTCCGACAAGAGCATAAAGATCCAGATGTTAATGGCAGTGCATCACTGTAACACGTTTCCCTTGTAGTTTGTCTCTACCATATTCGAAGGCTGCTCATAAGAGATCGATATAATATTTGTACGCAAAGTCAACTAACTAATTGGTAAATTTAATTCAAAAACGTGTCACGAAATTTGTACCTTACCCAAGATTTTGCTATTTTAGAAAATATATAAAATCCGAAGTCGTTTTGTAATCTACAGAATTGTGGTAACGTTTTGACATATCAAGAAATTTGCTAACAACACTTTATATTCACCATTTTGCGAGCCTAAGTACTGGCTGGAAGGACTACATGCTCTAAAAATTAAAAAATAAATAAATAAAATAAATAAATAACCTTAGCTACTTTACTAAGTGATCAAAGGTAGAGTTGAAAGATGAGAATGTTATATTCTAGTGGTTAATTTTAAAAATTCCGCCATTCACCTCGTATGAGTGGGTAAAATCTAAAATAACCTATCTTGATGACCAGAATGAATTCGAAGCTGCTCCATTGTTTCTGCAGAAGACAAAGAGGTAATCATTATCTCACATGATTTAAGGATTATATGTTCACCTTTACTAGTTGTGATTCTAACTACGTAAGGTAAAATTTTTGTAATGGAATAGTAAAGACTTTAGAAAAAGTTTAAACTGATATTTGTTTGCTTATGTTCTACCCTGTCCTTGGAAAATTATGCATTGCAATACAAAATTATAATATAAACCTTAGGTCAGAGAAAACATACACTATTCTAAGAAGTTTAAAAAAATATATGGAAGAGTAACGTTTCGTAATAAAAATGTTCATAAAGTAAATCTCCGGACTCAAGAACGAGGAAACGAAAGATCACAAAACATAAGACAGCACGTTTAAATTTATCATAGTGATATTTCCAGGAGTTCTTTTATATTAATGATGGCAGTTGGAGCTCTCATAAGATTAAATCGTGTAACATAATACCTTACCTAACAAGTTTCAGTTTATAATATTTGAGAGTTGCAAACGCAATTTCTCGCAAAGTTTTCAAAGAAACTAGTAAATGATCACATGCTTTTGCAAATAGAACCTAAAGACCATTGACATGATGTGTCACTTGACCCTGTGTTGTCATTTAAGAAAATTTCACTTTTTGCCACTAGACCACAATAAAATGGGACAGCATACAATGCTTGAGCACGATGATATTTTCTCTCCCTTAGGGGTGTGTGTCGGGATTCTATTTAGAAATCAATTTGTTACGAAATTGACGAGATGAGAAGTTTCCTTTGGGTCACCCTGTATTTATATAATATTCGCATTAGGCAGGGATCAGATCAATTAATTGACACAACAACTTCATCAATAAATTTAATCTAACATTTAAATTATCTTCAGTGCAACCTTTTATACGAGTATAAAGGTGAATAGGAAATGCATAACTTCAACACATATGCATGGAGTGTTGCATATCTTTCAGGCGTTCAGTACAAAATTCAAAACTTTGAAGTTCTGTTACTCATTTTCCGCGAGTAACTCAACTCCGAAATGTAGTTCCACAGGAGTGTTCATTTGAACACATCATCAATGCACTGTGGAAGTTTCATGCTGATTTTCGTGTCCCACCGGAGACAGTTTCCTTGTAAGTTAGTGTTACTTTACAATGCTCTACAGTATATACATAATACTGTATAATACTTAATAGAAATGACACAGTACCTTATTACGTGAAACTATCGCTGATTTTTCGATGTTTGAACGCAGACCTCCGTTTTCTAATGGTGAGATATCGCTAATTTCATGAATTTCTCATGAAAAGTCCTGAAATTATTCACTGCTCAACTTTCTCCTTTCTTTTTGTGGTAGTATTCATTGTTTAAATTTCAAAGCTTTATAATACTGTATTTAAATTAGCAAGTTCGGATATTTTACGTTTCGGAGTATTAAGAAACAACTTGACCCGAACAACACCTTATTATTTAAAGCATCCCAAGGATGACTCAAAGCATTCAAGAGTAAAATCATGATAGTATCTCGTAAGATTACACAGCGAGCGATTTGCTGTTGATGATGACAGAAAGACACAGAATTTGTTAATGTAATTAAGGATTTCTTTAAAAAGCACAACTTTTCTCCAGATCAGATAATGAATGCAAATCAATTCAGATTCGATAAAGAGTTACGTGATGGGAGAACTCTTGCCTTTAAAGGAAGCAGGACGATCTTTTGTGTCATGGGTTCAGTTGTAGCAATAACGCAGCAATATATGACAATGTCAGTTCTTTTGATGGATGGTAAATTACTTCCCCAAATGTATATTCTAGTCTTGGAGCCCAATGGATATTTTCAGCTGCTATGACACATAATTACCGAATGAAGGATATGAGCTGAAAGCAAATCAGCTAACATGATTTGAAAGTATTTATGGAGCAGGTATTATGGCTTGTTGTACAGGGTAGAGAACGCGTTCTTCTTTAGGTGGACTCCTGGGCAGCAAACAAGGATGATGCTCTTTACAATGAAACTTTATCTCAGCTGATCTCAACTAAATGTACAGGTATGAAGTTTTCTTTTTTCGTCCATTCAAAAGCATGGTAAAGATACATTAATTATATCATCTAACGTTAAAGTGTGGCATCGAGGCTATTATCTCCGTATTCAGTCGTTTGTACAAAGATATTTCCAGTTTTCAACCAATCGATTTAAAAATTTGATCCAATTTTCTTTCTTTTTTTTGTCAAATGTAGATATGGCAATGAACATCCAGGGCCGTCTCAAACATCCTCGGAGGATTACTTCCAAAGTGGACTTGCTGATGAATGTTTCAGGGATGCCTATGACCAGCTTGCCTTCATACGATGTGCCGCTGCGAGAAATGCTTGTGTGCTTACCACTCTTTAGTCATCGATCTTCTTGCCCAACGCACATAAACTACAACAGGTGAGAACTATACTCTCTCGTTGTTGGTAGCACTGCTTGTTAGACAATATGTGTTTTTCTATGTTGTTGTTATCCTATTACTACTAAATTTGAATTTGGATTATTATGTATTTAATGGATAAATTTCTAGAGCTGTATAGACATTTGCATTTCATAGGTTGAAAATTTACAGCACATGTATCGCTGAAAGCATGCAGAAACTGCATCGCCAGACTCTGCTATTTTGTTCATTCCTACGAGTACTTTTCAAATGTGTACTGCCCTCTATTTAGAAGAAAATTAATTTTCTTCTAAGTTGGAAACTCTGCTTCACAGATGACAGCATTTTGCATGGTTTCAGTTACTGCTTGTGGTCAGTATTGCGTTTTTCAAATTTCATTACGATTGCTCTTGACACGAAGAGATTTGTAAATATCTACTTTTATATATCTGCGTTTGTATATCTTCTCATTATCAGATTTCTTTGTTCCCCATTTGCTTCTCTAACCTCGACTAGATATTTGAAATAACGTTAATACATTTCTGTCACGTTCAATAAAATATTCAAATTATTTTTTTATCGCAAAAAGTTTGCTTGTTTTGGTAAATAATATAAGTAACGTTTTAGCTTAAAAGGTAACATTTTAGAAACCAGAAAATAAATTCTAAATTATTTTCTAATTTTATTAAAGCAATACAAGTTATAAAAGAAGTTTACAACGGAAATATGGTTTAGAATTAAGGTATCTAACAGGAAATATAGGGTGTTAAAAATTCTTCGCATCTCCAAGAATTCAGTAATATTATTGTTCCTTACCACCTGCAGTATTATTTATTCCTATGACTCAAGCTTTTGACATCCATGGTTGAAATCTCTCTTATCTTTTCTTTAGCTATATCTTTCATTTTCTTCTATCGTTCGTTTAGCTTATAGGTCATTTTACTTTCACCATTTATTATAAACAAGTGACTGGTGTAGCACATGCTACAGTTTCAATAGTGTTTCTTTATTGCTGCTCTACTGCTCCAAATGAAGGAATCACATATGAATTCACTTAACTCTAGAGCTTAAAGTAGATTTTTTTTAGGTGAGAGTATAAGTGCACCTGATAAATTTCTTTTCAAACAATTTTCAAGATATTAAGTTAAAATTTGCATACCGCCCATTAAATCCTATTTGCGAAATTTAAAGATTCAGGATCCCTAGCTACTATCCCTATGGTCCATAGTACCTCAAAATTTGGTGATCTACATACTTCATCATATACTTTCATATTCGCTATGTCTGCATTGGATATGCAGATTGCAAACATCCACTATGACCGCCCCCCCCCCCCACCGTTGTCAGAAACCGTTGAAGAAAGCAGAAGCACTTGAACAATTAAAGAGTGCATATGCCAAAAATTGTAACTGCCAGATTTAAAATTATACAGGAGAAGCTCAAAATTGAATATATTTCGTATCACATAACGTATTCCTGCCAAAATAATGTGATTGTTTTCACCTCTACCTGATTGATTTGGCTCTTGAAACAAGAATGGAGACATGCGGGTGAGCACATTGAACATGTTTGTGGACAAAACACTTTTTAATGGCACTTAGAGCGTTTGGCATTTCTAGTCTTCAATTATGCGGAGAGGAAAAAATATCGAAATTCAAATCGTTTGAGATACGTTGTGGGGGCAATAAAGAAACCGGACTGATTTTTTTTTTCTCTTTTCTGGTAACGTCAATGTTAGAACTTTTAATCTTGCTTACAACTAAGCTAAACATGCAGAATTAGTCCTTACCCATGCACAAGCAATAGTAAACAAATAAGAGTTAATGTCCACGCAAGATCACAAGCTAACCATAAAGTTACTCTACTCTTACCTAAAGTAACTCATGAATATTATCCATACAAAGAAAAGAATCTTTATTAGTATGCATCAATTTAGTTTGGTTCAGGTTAGATTAGGGACAAATCTTCATATGTATAATTCTCCAACTTAGGATTCAGAACATTAGGTTTAATTATATTAGTGTTCAGGCACACATCTGTAACTAACAACTTCAAGTTATATAGTACGCAAACAGTTCATCTCATTCGACTAGCTTTACATATGAAAGCCATGCAACATTCCAGTGCCATAAAGTATGATGCTTCCTTCGTTAAGTTGACTGAAAGTTTCCTTCGTTAACAAACAGTAGTGTTTGTTAAATCCCATTAATACCTATAAAAACACATTTACCGACAAATTAAATACATCACACTATATATCATATGCTGCAGAAAATATCATTCAATTTAGTTAACTTACTACCCGTAGAATACTTATTTCTTTAAATTTACAATCCCAGCTGTGATGTAATCTAAGTATTCGTATTTTGTAATATAGCGCGGAAATGGCTAATTATGACCATCCATTGCGCTTTCGTTTATATTAATTGCTGTTTTATAATACTATTTATAATATAATACAGTTATGCAGTCTAACAGTCTTAACAATTGATGTTTTAAAGTCAGTTATTTATTGGTTGCTATGGTTTCTGTCCTCCATAGCTGCCAGTCACTCTTAACTCTTTCTCAATTAATTGTAATAGCCTAGTTGCTGTTCCATTTTTATATTTATTTTCTCCCCTTTTATTTTCTTAGTCTCTGTTCTGTTTTCTTTCTGTGTGTTCTCTTTAGCTCATTCTCTTTGGTTGGTTTTAGACTCTTTGAGCGTGTTCCGTTTGGATTTTGCTTTGGATTTTTAATTGTTATCCATCCAGGTTTTCGTTAGTCACGCAGCAATGACTTGGATCTAACGCTTGTTTTTGATTGGCCCTAGTCAATGCTTCGTGACTTGTTTTTTGCTGATTGGTGTGAATCAGCCTTCTTCTCCGTTTGCTGGGAGAACTGCTCTCCCACGCCATGTTAGTTCAGTTCCAATTTTTAAAACGAGACGAGTGGATGCATGGGCTTTCCGTCACCTGTATTTCCTAAGCCCTGTCTACGAGAGGTAGATATAAACATTAAATTTAACATAATTTTCGATTTCGTCTGATTTCGTCTATTCCGATGCAATATATTAAATCATATTAAGAAGAATTAAACCGATATAAGTGCTAACAGGACTTTTCAGCGACATCAATTCGGAATTTTCAAATCATTAAAATTTTATTATTTTTGTTTTGAGATTATTTATCAATATGTATAATATGTTCTAAATTTCAGTATGGGGCCGCTATTGACCGAATTCTTACATTATAAATATCGGTTCGTTAGATTTTAATAATCATATGCCAATTTCTCGTCTCCAGTTTTCCTAATTCTATTCGAAATTCCAGGTTAGCCATGTTTGACAGCTACCGCATATTTTCCTTATTTGATCAAATTAGCAACATGTCTGCTCGACTATCTTTGCGTACCGTTTTCATGTTAATAGTAAATTTTAATTTATTCGACATGGTTCGATAATTTTGGTTTCAAATCCAGCCACTATTCTCTGATGAAAAAGTCATATTTTATAACAATATTTTGCATTTTCAAGATTTATTCAGAACGTTTTTTGTATAACGTAGTAATAATCTGTAATGACGTCACAAAATTATTAACGTTAAAGTGATTCTTTCATTACCATGTATTTTGGACTAGAACTTCTTTTGTGTAAGTAATACTGTGCTAAAACTTTTAGAAATTATACAACAATATTTCGGGAATAATTTGTGAAAATGTCAACGAAATTTAGTAATTATTACAGAAATTATGGACATTTATGTGTGACTACATAACTTTCAGTTCTGCTTAATTCAATGTATACCAGCGATTCAAATTTGTTTGTTTTACAACTCAACTGTAATTCTGTTCAGATTCTGATAAAATTATCAAAGCCGAAAGCGTGAAATATGTAAATTCAAAGCAATAAATTGAAATTCTGAAATTTTTATATTTCTTCGAAAACAATCTTGAGTTTATGTTCAGTGAACGTAGTGTAGAAACCTCTCAGTTAACCAGGTACGATCTACGGCATTAGTTGATATTCCTCGTACAGTGTTTAGTAATGTTTATAATGTGCAGTGAGTTATTTAATGTTTAACTTGATATCTATTGGAAATTAGCTACTAATCGTTACGTGAAGTTGACAGCAATTGATACTATATTATTTCTGTGTTTCGGTAAACCTAACGTATTGAGTGATGTGATTTTAATTAGATTAGATCGGTTCATAAATCCGTGGACCAGTGGTAGGATTCTTTCGCCAGCTGAGAAGTGATGACTTGGGAAAGGAACTATATACTGAATTTCTGGTTATTTCTGCGTTGAAATATGAAGTGACTCCAGCATGTGATTTGTGTGAATATATTATTTGCGTTTTGCGTTATGACACTACGTTTGGATTGAGTTGCGACCGTCATTCGTTGTGTTCGTTCGTCTTTATTTCAGGAATTGCGATTCCAGACTACAGGTGTGGTCCCTACTAAGGTAAAGGTAAGACATGGTCTTTTGCCACCCTGTAGACTTCGAAGTGAGTAAAGACATAGTATGAGTCACACATGAGTCGTTATGCGTATCATCGTTTGAGATTATTTCCCAAGTAAAGATCTGCGTTTTTCTTTCTTAATCTGTCGCTAATCTGAACCAGCTGGTACTTCGGAGTATGAACTGACGATCTAATTAAAAGATTGGAGGTGTAGCCTTACCGGTATTTCCTCCCTCGATCTAAATTATTTTTTTTTACAGCGATCACAAGGATCTGGAATCCTCTTTCCCAGATATTCTTAAATCTGGAAGGCATTTCTGCGCCGCTCGTCTGGGGTGTAGAAAATGTTTGGAGCTAGAGGTTAGGTTAGATGCGTTGCGTGGGTACTCTAGGCTCCTGGCGACCCTATTTGTCTGTGTGATCCACTTTCGGGATCATTAGGTTTGGGGACGTTTCAGTTTTTGTGCGACTTCATAATTTTGAATTTTCATGATGTAAAACTATTATATAAAACACTGCAACACTTTATAACACTACTGAGCAAATTTTCTTGAAGGAAAGGTCAAAACAAAATTTGGAATATTGTAAAAATGCACAGGAAATTTCAGCAGCTTTCTTCTAGTTCGCCGCCATCTTGCAAAAAAACCAGAACAAACTATAATCTCACGGTGTAAGATAAGTAGGTGAGGAAGCAACAGCATTCAGCAATATAAATATTATGTTCCCTTATTGCACGTAGTTCCAACTGTAATCGCTAGATGGCAGGCCCAACTGCGGGCCTGCTAAAGTAACCTAGTATATAACGTATTCTGTAGACGGTCAAGCATGGATAGCATGGAAAGTTGCGAGCTCTGGGTCTATATTAATTTAGTCTTTGTAGTTACGTCATTTAGATCACAATATCGAGATTTCGTACTCTGAATGTTCGAATGGGAAGATAAATTAATTTTAAATCAGCTAAATAAATTCATAAATTCTGTTGATAAATTTTCTTGAAAATATTTATTCTGCAATGTTCTGTACCTTACTGTACGCACACCTATACAGTAAATAAGTTTCCAACGGATGAAAATCTGAAAATATTATGGTCACAAGACAGCGGCCGCCTGTCAATCAGTTGTTGAAACCCCCCACTGAAAGAAGTCACCGGTTTTGGAGACAAAGAACTAGGTCACTGTTCATCGCACGCCATTCTCAGTTTGTAGTGTTTTCCCGGAAAGGTGGTCCATGAGGAAAACTCGTCGGGCCGCCGGTGTCCCACCAATTTTCCTCATCGGGGGTTTTGCAGGCTGCAAAAAACAGTAGTCTGTTGGTGCAAGATCTGGTGAAAACTCCGAGTCGGGGAGTTTCTTCCAGCCACGTTTCTCGATCTAAGTACAGATCGTTCTTGCCGTGAATAGGTCAGTAGGTGCGCGATATCACCGTATTTGAGCACACTCATGCGATTAACCAGAGCAGGACATTTCTCCAATAATGCAGTCCGTAGACACGTTCAAGCTGCTGACAGTAGACATTGATCGTCTGGTTACCTGGCAAGAGCTCAAAATGAATTATGCCACGGATATCCCACCAAATACTCAACATCCCTTTACAGGGGTGGAGATCCTGTTTTGCCACAACTCCTGTGGCCTCTTTTTAGGTATCCACTGCCGTTTGCGTGTAATGTTGTGGTAGAGGACCCACTTTGCATCCCCTGTCACCATTCTGTCCAGAAATGGCTCACGTCTGTGATGGGCGAGTAGGGAACTGCATATATCAACTCGCTGCTGCTTCTGCTGAGGCGTTAATGCAAGGAGTATCCATTTTCCGAGTTTCTACAGATGACGATGGATGGTCGAATGGGTGACATGGAGTTCACTGGCCAGTTCCTCAACAGTTTGCACTGGATTTGCCTCCACTGCTGCTCGCAAGGCATCGTTGTCCAGCTGCATCATACTCCATTCCCGTGGCTTATCGGTGAGGCTGGTGTCCCCATACCGAAAGTCCCCAGGGACGTCCACCTGGCACTTTCACACATCCACAGACAGCACCCTGACAATATACGGCCTTGTTGTTTCGTGCAACTGCGCTGGCTGGATATCCCTGGTGAAATTCATATACCATGACAGACCGTATGTGGTCCTACGATACTGCCATTATCAAACACAAGCCAGTTCCAACACGTGGCGTAAACCGTTCTCCTTCTACACACAGTTACACAATGAAGTGACCTATAGGACTCAGCTATGGCAAGTGCCTTCTAGTTCACTATTCGCTCGTCAGATGGTATCATTGCAGCGGTCATCGCACATACAATACTTATGGGATAACCCGTATGCAAAAATTGTCAGTAACGTTCTGAAAAGAAGACCCAATGTGGACCCAGCAAAATTTTGCTCTTATGGTTATACTGGACGTCCTATGGACATAAAATGAGACGTCCACTGGACGTACGTGCACATGATACAGCCCATCCGTTAAAATCCGTACTTGTCTATAATCGTACCTTATATGGACATCCACTGGACATAACCATCGAGTCTACTTTGGAAGTCCAATGGACGTCCCTTGCCTTCTCCATTGGACGTACGTCTCCCGTGGACACGAAATGAATGGTATGACTACATCCAATGATGTCCATAGGATATACTTGTGCTATGTGGGGGTAGATATCAAATTGCAATTCAAAAATGAAAAAAATAAATATGAAATGACATAATGAAATTAAGATATGGGCCATGAAGGGATTACAATAGAGCATGGCTGGGAGGGAGATATTTGTAACTAATCAAAATCAAATATTTGGCTGCACTTCGGATACTCTCCCTGTTCATTAAAATAGTGAGTGTTAAGCTAGGTATTCTTCTGTTAGGTAAATCAGTGCTCGAAGTGCGTTGTAAGGGAACGTTTGGAGAAGTGAGCTAGAAAAGTACGAGGGTAAGCTTGCACCTAGCAGTGGCGATTGTCTATTGAAAGAAAACGCAATGAGTTCCCATTGATAAAAAGGCATGGGTACTCCAAGTCCAAAATGAAATAGGTAAGGACACGGCGTGCTCCCCCGTACCCCCCCCTCCCGAATACACTTTGAGCACTGAAGTAAACTTAAATGAATTACTTTAGGTCATCTTTAATCAGATACAATGGCTTGATTAATTCAAAACCTGATCCGAAATTATTATTCCATCGAAGGCGTTTCCTCATCTTTGGAAGTATCTAAAGTGGATGCAAATATTATATTTTATCATACAACGCGCCATGGTTGAACTTTAGACAGTATCTCTACCATATCGTTTAACTGGTGATAGCATGCACCTATTAGGTTAGAATATCTTAAAGTAGTTTTAAGATTATATGCATCAGTGGCAAAGTAAGCGGGGGGCCAGCGGTTCCTCCTCCCGAGGACCCACCTCCCGATAACCGCTTGATACCGAGCCACCGTAGCTCAGTGGTAGAGCGTTGGCGTAGAATTCGATAGGTCCATGGTTCGACCCCAGCGGCCGGCCGACCATCCTGACTTAGGCTTTCCCAGGGTTTTTCCTCAGTCACACCAGGCAAATGCCAGGATGGTACCTTCAAAATAGGCCCTGACCGACACCTTCCCGAATCCTTTCCCCTCCCTGAGCCTCAGATACCTAAAGTCCATAAATAAAATTAAAATTAAAATAATCGCTTGATAAAATTAATCATTGGAGCACGTCGATGGTGGTCGGTGGCGTAATAGCCTTGCCGTCTCAGGACTTACTTCTGTGTTGGACTAATGACTCATAATCATGACTCTCCGGAATCTGAATAACCATTCGCATGTATAGATTACGTCGAATGGCAGGAAGATATCTATCATGGCATGTAAGCCCCCGTGCAGCCACCAGTTTTCCTCTGGAGTTCGGAATAATAAAAAATAAGATATTCCGGCCAAAAGTAGCAGTGTGAGCTTTTGATTGTGTTCGTGAACGGGCATCAACCAAGTTCACTTGCCCCGGGATGGTCCCAGATTGCCTTACGCTGCTACTGATATAAAAAATAGTGATCACCCCAATTAGGCTGCACTTTTGAAATTAGAAACTTTCCTGATCTATTTAGAATTAACAATATGTGAATTACTGTTATATTAGAATAAGTCTAAGGCACGGTGTAAGATAAGTAGGTGGGGAAAGGTCACCACTCAGGAATAGAAAAAATATGTTCCCTAGAATACGAGGTGAAATATTCCGCGTGTCAATTATCAACGTTTAACGTCAGATTACAGTATATTAACAGCCATCACCAGAGGATAGCATATATCCAGTATACTAACACAATTGCAATTGAAAGAATTTAACAATATACCAAATTGGCGCCTGAACCTATGGGATATTTTCTAATCATCTATTCACCGGATTGCTACAAATTACCTTAAACTAAATGTTATTTTAATGCATCGTTTCTGATTTATGGGAAAATATTCATCATATTTACCATTGACAGTTGTAGAATTTGGGCTCCAAATTGAGAACCTTGTATGAGTTGTATCATCTTGTATCTCGAAAAGGAAGCGGAATCAGCCACATGCTTACATAACATTTTTATTGTTTTGGTGCAATTAATTCGTCCGTAAAGTTTGTCCCACTTTAGATATGTCCCGTATAATAGTGATTATCCCAATTAGGCTGCACATTAGAAACTTTCCCAATGCATTCAGAACTGATAACATGTGTGTTACTGATTCATTAGAATACTTCTAAGGATACCCAAAAGCATATTAATCACTTTTATATATAGATTCGTTCAGGTTTTCATTTTTTGTATCAGATCTCTCAGTTTAATGTGTCGGCTCATTGATGGAATAAGCTATAGTGATGGGTGATTTACTAGCAGAGATAAGGTTAGTTCTAGTTTACTGTCTAATACCGAAAAAAGCCCCTTTAGTGTCCACTATACAATTCTTTATTGTATTAGCCCACTTTCCTATATTGTTTTCTTAATAGTTGGTTATGTTAGTGTAAGGGTAGATTAGGTCGAATCATGTTATACAGTGGAGAACCCAAAGTCTATTTATTACGTATTTTCAACAATCTTTATTTATTTATTTATTTTGCTATGACACATCTTGGAAGTATATAAATCATTCAAATTCACCACGAGATTATTGTGTAAAATATTTGTCTTCATGGTAACAGAGGTCACCTTATGGTAATATAATGGTGAATTTAATCATTAACCTGAGAAGTTCTCTTATCTTCTGAGAAGTTCTTAACAAAGTATGCATAATGTAAACTAGACGTAGAGCAATCTGTAGAGTGCTCGCCTTGGAATCGGGAAGACCCGGGTTTTATTTCCGGTACCGGCTATCCTGACTGAGCATTCCCTCGACCATTCCAGGCAAATACTAAAATGGTACCTGAATAAAGCCAGGGCCAATTCATTCCAAAATCTTTTTTCCATGTTATTTGTTATCAAATATATCCACTGTAAAATAACTGAAATTGCCCTGTATCTGGATATTGTTAAATAAATAGGTAATATTTCGGTTAAGGTGATGGTAAACTAAAATTGTAGCTTTCCGCCGAATAACGCTGTATGGCACAATGCAGCAGATAACTTGACTTCGCTGCCGTCCGCTTTCTTGCTTGCACATACAGCGTTGTTCCGCTAAGAGACCAGTTTTCCAGCATACTAGCATGGGCGAATTTAGGGGAGAGACCCTTGGGGGCACGATAGAGACCTGGGAGAGGGGCAATCACTTTAAAAGCTATCGTTTAGAATGAAACATTTAAAGTCATTCTGAATTGCCCTCCAAAAATCCGCCCATGCATACTAGTGTCCATCTCTTGACCAATGGTGAAATTGACCTTTCAGTACATGTCGTTCATTTTCCGTACAGAATGATTCAACTGGTAACTCAGCACATTCCGCAATGTGCCATACAGCGTTATTCGGTGTTATGCTTCAATTCTCGACTTACTTGTTAGCGGAAGGATACACTACACAAATACTTCTCGGGTATACTTTATTTTGTGGTCCACAAAATATAACAAAATTTAGAGGCATGCAAGTGTGAAATTAGAGTGAAAGAGCGAAACGCATTTTGGATTATTTGCCTGCTTCCAGGTTGGGGTGAGCACATGGAGTCAGTGTTAAACGTTATGTGGATCGCGTAGAATGAAGAAAAGTATCTAATCAAACTTTACCTAAACCGTCTTCTTTTTTTCGTCATTATGTTTTTGATTTTTGTAGCAAACATGTCATTCATAAATTATAACAGAATTCCTCCGCATGCTGCCCTGCAACTCGAGTGCATATTTAACGAAATAATAATGATATATGGCTCTTCGTAACACTTTTTGGATTACTGACTCTTGTTAGGTATTTATAGAATCAAGAGTGACCCGTTATGCAGGCTATGCCCCGGACGAGAAATCCCAATGCTTAGTAGGCCTACATTATTTCGGACCAGCGCAGTACTAAAGACGTTAATCCCAGTTAAAGATGACTGTAACGAATAGAAGTTAGGGTAACCCAACCTAACATAAACTTCAATCTTTTGAAAGATCCAGGGGAGTTTTTAAAGAGTAGCCATCTTTTTAGTTTTTGCAATTTGGAATTAGGTTTTACTTTAGCTTAAGTCGAGCATGATTTGTCCGAAAGAAATAATTCACAAGCCCATGAATTGGAATCATGGTAATGCTACATCATGGTGACATGTTTATTTACATATTTCCATTAATATGTTGCTACAAGAGACACGGTCAGTATGTCGAGTAAGCGATAGTGTAACCAAGACGGGTTAGAAAAACTGAGCTTATTATTTTTATAATACACGGTGCACATCACGTTTAACCTGACACCACCTGCGACTGCTCTGTTTCTGCTTATAAATGGAACGTCCGACGTATACTAAAGAAAAGCCTGGAATTATGTAACATTTCCCATTGATTCTACATTATCATTTCCCAAGAGCAAGATAATATCTTGTATATAGACGACATGTCATTGAGTGTACAGCCATAATTTTTAACTAAATTAAATTAAATATAACTCTTTCTCTTCTACTAGAAAAATAAAACACTAAAAAATTCCAAGGCAATAAACGGTGTTCTATTCATGAATGTTAAAATTTTAACAGGAAGCTTTGTACGTGGAATGGGAATGCATTAAAAATTCTTGTCAATAAGAAAAACATACCAAAACCTCTTTCAGGATATAATATGATAAATTGTCTTCTAACGTGTATAGAAAGATACATAAATAAACTATTCACTATTTTAAAAACGAAATTTTATTGTAAATAAGATATACTCCCAAATTTGTGATGTATACATCACCCTATAGCATAGAAGTACAATTGAGTCTAGAACCCCTTTTGTAATTAGTTTATTAACTTGTACTGTAGAAATGGTGACTGATACAATACCCAGTATTTATATATTTTAGGTTACCCTATTTAGGCCCTCAGTTCGCAGCGATCCTAGTGGGCAAACCAGCGAAACATAGTGCATTAAGAGAACACATTTGGGTGCTTCGCTTCCTCACCTACTTATCTTACACCGTGTATAATCTAAATAACTCCATAAATACGAAATAATAGTTCGTTTTCTTCCTTTGTTTATCAATAAAAATCCATTTATGCTTCGATAAACTGGATTAGACGATTTAGGATTAAAATCAATTAAAAGATTCCGACGAAATCAGTATTAGACGCCATTTTTGTTCTAGATTCCTTTAGTTCAAGGTTGAATTATCATATTCTGTATTCCAACAGTCAATAACGAAGAGAAAGGCAGGACATTGATTTGTGGACTCTTCTCTACCCACGCACAAAGTTTCACGCACGCACGCGCGGCGGTTAGTCTGGCCGTGACCGTGTTAGAAGTGGATCGTGTGAGTCGAACAACGTGTGAATATCAAATTCCTCACAAAACTTGACAAATCCGCCACAGAAACGTACAATTTGTTGACAAAAGTTTATGGTGACCAGTGTCTATCTCGCACACAAGTGTTCGATTGGTAAGTTTGATAAGTAAGAACTTTAACGAGGGGAGGGAAGACGTCTGGGATAATTCAAAATCTGATCGTCCTTCCACTGTTAAAACTCAAAACAATGTGGACAAAGTCGGTAGAATTGTTCAAGGAGACTGCCGTCTGAACATTTTAGCAATTTTTGAACTTACTAACATCAATAAGGAAACCGTTGGACAGATCTTGCACGACAATCTGGTCATGACAAATCTATGTGCTAAAGTTGTGCAAAACATCCCCCGAGCACCGAGCAAAAGAGACGTCGAGTGAATTATTCTGCTGACATTCTTGAATACATTGAAAATGATCCCGATTTCCTCCTAAATGTAATTATGTGTAATGAAACTTGGATATTTCAATATGATTTATGCATTGAAAGAGCCCCAACCCTAACCTCTAGGAAGAAGAAAGCGCGTATGAGCGAATCCAAATTCAAAGCAATGAAGATTGTTTTTTCGATATTCTTGGGGTTATCTACATTGGTTGGGTGACTGAAGGTAAGACTGTAAATCAGGTTTATTATACTTTTGAAGACTGTAAACGTGTGCGACGAAAGAGACCAGACGTGGAAGAATGCCTCACGAATTCTTCAAGACAATGCACCGGTACACAACGCACTATATTTGAAGAGGAATTTGGCTAGAAAACAACATTTCAGTGATGGAACATCTACCATAGTCACTGTACCTATCACCGTGCGACATTTCCTCTTCCGAAACTCAAAACTCCGCTCAAAAGAACCAGGTTCGAGTCCGTGGATGCAGTGAAAGCAAAAGCGACGTAGCTATTGAAGAGCATAAAACAAGATGACTTGCAACACGGCTTCAATCAGTGGAAAATCCGAATGGAGCGGTGTAGGGATCGGGGAGGGGACTTTATTGAAGGCGACGAAATTTCACTGGTTTGATCTTTCTTTTTTTTTTTTCATTAAAAGGTTCGGCATGAGTCCAGTTTATTTATTGTCACACCTCGTGTATGCACAAATAAACAAGAGAAATTAATGGGAGTCAGAATCAGAATATTTTATCGATGGAAGAGGTACTACAACCTTTCGTTGGTAGTTACTTGGCTGAAACGTTTTTCATTGGCATTTTATTTATTTAAGTAACTGAAGGCAAAAGTGAGCCTTCTGGTGGAAATTGAAGATGATGACTAGTATAGCTGTCTATAACAATACTGTTTGCGATGCAATTGAATGTATTGGAGAGCACTATAATAAACAATTTCTGAGATACCCACTGTTCTCCTGCTGGTAACATAAACAAATCTAAATTAGGTTTATAAGAGCCATTAAAATGTTGGTTTTATTTAGTCCTTGGGAGATCCACCGGCAATAGGACTTACTACATCTCAGAATCCATTGTAGATGACATGTTTCATCAAGTGTCTTATTCTAGGAATGAAATGAAGTTACGGAATTACGAGTATATGAACTTTGGGGGAAAGACATTGAGCAAGTATAACACGACCCTTGAATGTTAACTGTTCTGTGAAGGAAAATAAGAAAAAGAAACGGCTTTGGAGGTCACAGCTTGAGAGAACTGGAAATAATGAATGGTGGCAAACGTGGCTCTTGACTCTTGCCGCTTTAAATGTGGTGCTCTTGAAGAGGAAGAAAGTCATTGAATTGGTAATTCAAGTCCACTTCACCAAAAAGGGAACCATTGGCTTTCCGTCTTCCCCTTTACTTAAGTTAAAAGTTTTCGAATACTTTTTTCTCAAACATCATTCTATACAAAGTCTTTCTTTCTTGCTAAATGTTTTGGAGAAAAGCTCGAGTGGCCTATATTATGTCTATCGAAAACAGCCTTATGTAGGGAGCCAGATCATTACAGCGAGAAACTTACTTAGTAAATATCTAAAGCATTATTTGCGACGTGTTTCTAAGTTTTCTTCTCTTGCCTTTATAGCTAGAAAAGACTTGAAATTATGGAGAAAATAGAGTTCGCGTTTAAATGTAGAAGTCTTACAGTGTCGTGGAGGATTAGACATTGCCATATCTCTTTCTCACTAGACCAAAACAAGAAAAGTAAAACAGAAAGCTCCAAATCAATATTTATTATCAACTTAGCAGAAAATAAACTGTTTCAGGAAACAAAGAAACTATAGATATATGAGATACTCTATATGTTCAAAATCTAATTTTGTTTTGTATCATATTGGTCATCCTTGGAATGTATTACTGCATCACATAGCTAGGACATTCTGCTTTAGACTTTGTTCAGAGTTTCTAGAATTCTTTCTTTCCATGTGACATGCAGACACTAAAAAAACTGATCACGAGCTGCTACTTCATTTGGATCAGTAGAGCAGTAATAAAGAAACACTAGAGAAACTGTAGCACGTTCTACACCAGTCACTTCTTTGTAATAAATGGTAAAAGTAAAATGACCTATAAGCCAAATAAACGTCAGAAGAAAAGGAAAGAAATAGCGAAGGAAAAGATAACAGAGATTTGAACCCTGAACGTCAAAATTTTAAGTCCTAGGAATAACTATTATTGCAACTGTTGTTTGGTAAGGAACAACAAAATTAATGAAAAAGAAACGATTGGATATACGAAGAACTTACACTCTATATTTCCGGTTCTAAACTATATTTCCGTTGGAAACTTCTCTTATAAACTTGTATGCCTTTAATGAAATTAGAAAAGAATTTAGAATTCGTTTTCTGGTTTCTAAAATGTTACCTTTTAAGCTAAAATGTTGCTTATATTCTTTAACAAAAATAAGCAAACTTCTTGCGATAAAAAAAATAATTTCAACATTTTATTGAACGTGACAGAAATGTATTAACATTATTTCAAATATCTTAGTAGAAGTTAGAAAAATAAATGGGGAACAAAGAATTCTAAGAAGACATACAAACGCAGATAAAAGTAGATATTTAAAAAGTCTCTAATTACTTGAACAGAACAGATGAATTGGAAAAATGTTACCAAACGCATTTAACATAAATGAGTATATATTATAAAAAATACTACACAATTGGTATTCAGTACAGAAAACGGAAGTGCAACAGATGGAAACATGCTTTGACAAACTTGGTTTACTTGACAGACAATATAGAAAAAAAGTACAAAATTAAATCTCAGTGAATTAAGTTTTTAAGACCGAGAAAGTG
The DNA here is from genome assembly GCA_022664845.1 of Lepisma saccharinum. NCBI lineage: Eukaryota > Metazoa > Arthropoda > Insecta > Zygentoma > Lepismatidae > Lepisma > Lepisma saccharinum. Next base: position 119,246 of record JAGDQP010000556.1, on the reverse strand, counting down.
GAGTAGTTGTAAGGCCATGGAAAGCATTTTCAATCATTTTAAAGAAAAAATGTCATGTTTTACATTTTTCTAAATTTAATCCTCTCATGAAATAAAAGCTTTCAAGAAAATCAGAATAAATATTTGCTCTCAACTAAGCCAAACAGCCGTCAAATTCGTGTAATTTCCGTAATAACTATTCAGGGAAATTCTGCAGACTTTTCTGCAAGGAGGGAAAGAAAGACAAAATTGGACAGCATTACTTCCAGAAGACCAATTACTCTAGAACTCATAAAAATATTACGGTTAGTCTTAAGGTAATAAAAAGTAGTAAGAAAAATGTCATGAGTAGATAAAGAAAAGAAAAAAGAAAACAAAATATATGATACGATTATTTCAGCACCAGACATTTAAAGGATTAAAGTATTTCTTTAGTAATAACATAATGGATGTAATTTGAGGTGTCTTATTTCTAGACAAAAACTTTTCATTTTCTTAACGACTACAAGGAGAGGGCAGATTCAATTATATTCTTGCGAGCCTTTCAGAAAATACTGCGAACTGGCCCTTGAATGCAGACAAAACGACAAATGAGTTTCACATGTATTTAGCTTCGTTTCATAGTAAAGCTTTTTCATTGGCTGAAGTGAAACTGTTCATATTGATTAATTACCACAATTGTAACTAACTTTTCAACAACTTTCATATTTAATAAATTTTAAAGTTATAGTTCACTACTTTCACATTTACAGGCAATTTGGTGAAAACAACTTTGACGGAAAATATAGGAAGTTTTCGCTCCTCTGTGTATTAATGTGAATTAACAGTACGAGTAGAATAAGATTATTCATTTCATATTATTTTCCCTGCCAAGGGAAAATGTTTGTTCACAGCGTCACATTTTGTGCGTACTAGCGTGTCTGTCTGTTTTCCTGATCGGTTGTCTGATCCCGTATGGTTCCTTATTTTGAATAGACTTTTAACGAAATTTTTAAGATAAGACAAAGTGTTTAAGAGAGAGAGATAGACAGAGAAAGAAATCTAGTATTTTGGTATCGATCCATGGCAACCATTTTGAGCTACATACAAACGATTACGTATTACTTTATAAATTGAACTGTATTATAGAAGTATCAAAATCAAAGCCATTAAGTTAGAAACTAGAATACGTAATGTGGTATTCTAGACAGGGGAAGTTAAGTCAGTTTATATAATATATATGATATTTCATCACACCTACATCAAGTTTTAGTGAGTTATTTGTCAGTGATCTACTGTAAAGTTATTTTTAATTCTTAAATGCTAGACAATCCCCTGACTGCGAATTGTCGGCTCCTGAATAGTTTGCACTTAGTAGTAAATATTGACAACGTGTTTACGTCTTGTAATCATTCCAAAGACACAAAATTAGTCAGTTGGTAGTTTATTTTTAAGTCTTGCATATATGTTTGATTCATGTAAATAACTCAAATTCTTATATATATTTTTCTCGTACACAAAGATCGTGGGTAGGGTAATACGTTGAATAATGCAGAGAAACTTGATCGTTGCAGTGACCGGAAATCGCAGTCAGATCCTCTTGCGGCCAGACGAGTCCTCTAGTATAAAACTAAACCAGTTACACATCAACATTAAGGCGGGCACATTCCCAATTAAGGAATCCCTCTTTCTTTTGTACGTATCTTGTTTGACAGAATCCAGAAAATGAAACACGTGTGTTATAGTATCCATATAGGCACACCTGAATACTCTTATTATACTATTTTTCAACTGCAATTTGTTGAAGATGTTATCGTCATTACTTTGGTAAATGCTGCAGTTCCTATGGTATGAAGTTGATCTCTGGAGGTTGCTCCTGTGCGACGTTACTAGCGAAGCCCTGTTCCACTTTAAACTCGTCGAAAGAAATTATTCATATGATTCATCGTATCTCTTAAGGATAGAAGATGAAGTGGGTCTTGATCAAAAAATAAAAATAAGAAAATATTTCCTCTTCTCTTGATTTAAGTTCTTTTATTGACAATTCAGGATACACAAAATTTGGAATTCCAAATCCCAACTTTGGACCCTCATAACTTGTGAACGGTAAACGTCAACAGCATAGTACTTCACATGGTTACTTCCTATTTCAAGGGCTACTACCATGCCAAGTTTTGCTAAGATCGGATGCATTCCGTATTTCACGCACGATGTTTTAAACTCCCTTACGATTTAAAGAATCAAGAGAAGAGCGAAAATATGCCCTTTTTCTATTGTTTCATTCTAAATTTTATTAAATCAAATTTTAACACAATATAGGGAAATACTGCATCACAATAGATTGTATTATATTTATTTCTTATTGTACAAGCTAAAACTAAGTCATGAGGGAAATAAATGAAAGATTCAATCACACAGACGTCAAGGTGTATATAACCAATATCTCTAAAATGCAATTTCATTACATAAAACACCCTTTTATTTAAAACACAAAGAAAACACCTTTATATGTGAATGCCATACCACCTTTAAGAATTTATTGAAGAACTTTCAGTATATCAAATGGAAGGAGAAAACAAAAAAATGAATATCCTTGACCTTTAGAGCCTCGAAAAGTTTTCTCCTTTCCCTGGATTCAGAGCGTATGTAAGCTCTCCACAGAGACATCGTATCACAGACGTCCTGGGAAATGGGTCCCTTGGGGTATCTTACTGGCTGACAACACCCGAGCAGGGTGTAAATCGTGTTACCTTGATAAGCGAGCACATCCTACTGGAAATACCTGAGATCCTCCAAAACAGAAGACAGCATGTAATGCTGGAAGTAACAATCTTATGTTAGCAGTAGAGAAAATCAGAAAAAAAGAATAGTTACATGCTCCTACGAAAGGAGATTGAAATGGAAAGATCGAAAGTAAAATGAAAATTTGGACCAATGATGTAAAGAGAAACAAGCAGGTATAACAAAAGCAATAGATTTTTTTTTATAATTATTGTAAGAAAAGAAAGCGATGTTTAACTTACACTTGTAGAAAAATCATACGAAAATATTTTGTGGAATAATGCTGTGCGTTTATTAAGGACAATGTAAAGGGACAATAGGTTTTCTCGCTTCTTCTGACATGGTACGAGTACCTCCAGTTTTTACAGCTGGCGCTTCATTCGCTCTTACTGTTGCATGCAATAGATGAAACCACGACCGTATATACTTCAAGGAACACCCTGTGGCACTTGCCTTGACAGGGGGACGGTGGAATGCTAAGAAAAAGGGAGGGTGTACTAGTTTAGTTGTCAATGTGAAATTGTGACTGTGTGTGGTGAGGTTTCACTTGCAGTTTGTAGACAGCAGGGGCTTAGAGACTCGCCCCACGTCTTCCCTTTTCTTAAGCCTCTCCGTCCAAGGTCTCGCTTACAGCTTTCTCTGGACTATTTTTATTTTTCAAGTTGCATATGTGTGTGTGTGAAGGGCTTTTAAAAAAAAACTTTTACTAAAAAGTAAGTAATTTTGAAACTAGCCTACAATAGTACCTTAGAGGAAAGTCGTGTAAATTATGATGAAGTTGGCACCGCAAATTCCTTTAAAATTAAATCAGATGGATATGCACGAAGTCGTTCTTTGTCAATATTTGTGGACAAAGAATGATAAGATAACTGAGGTGATTATGGAATTAGAAAACATTGCTCCTACAGTCGACTTCCAATTTAACGGGGGCGGCTCAACCGGATTGCGGCTTAACTGGTACTCGTCGAAAAAAGAAAAGATTTACAGCTATCACAAGAATCATCAGCAGGCACGCTAGAGAGACAGAGAGAGGAAGAGAGAGAGAGAGAGAGAGAGAGCTAACATGGTATTTGTCAATGATATTCGAGTTGACAACGACTTTTCAGGTCTCCCTCCAGGCTTCCCCATTACCCAAACTTTTTTAACAACCTTAAAGTTATTTTGCATACGTACGTATTTCTTTTTTGTTTGTTGATACAGTTGATTTGAAACTTTATTAAAGCACAGTTCCTAAAAATACAGTACAGGTAAATTGCCATGTAGCATTTTTCTATTCCCTATTTAGTGTTTAATTATGTTTCTCGTATTTTCCCCCTGCCTTTGGATTAACCGTGATTGAGTTAACCGTGGATATCTTCCACTCTATTCCCCCGGTAAAACGAGACTCAACTGTATGTCTCTGTATTTTCATTTTACATTTTCCCTGGTTTTCTCAGCTCTAGAAGGCTATTTCTTATTAAAGTACAATGACCAGTTAAAGATTCAGGTCTAGTATATACATATTCGCTTAGGTTTCGCAGATTAGATCCCGAAAACATGTAATAATATTGAAAATTATCCAATATTCAATATTTTCTGTCTTGAGGTAAAGACTTTTAGGTGTGTTATACAAGACACTTCAAAAAACGTAATGTTACTTCCATAACTAGGCCAATCCTCTTGTCCGCGATACATGCAGTAGCAATTTTATGTCATATATCCTGTAATACTCTATGCACTCATTCCAAACTGGAACCAGTTTAAGGAATTGAAGACTGGAAATGGAATACGATTTAAGTGGCAAAAACTAAATTTTACAGGAAAGAGAGAAAAATGGAAGACGAACACAGATAACTACATCATCTTCCGTCGAGATGTTGTACTATTTGCATTGGTCTAGGAACTTCTAGATTGTTTCAGATTGTTGCGCTTGGCAATTCAAACATTTTAACATCGAAAGCGTGACTTTAGGATTTGTGGCGCTTACATCGTTTTCCATTTCCGGTTTTCAGTTATTGTTTATATGGTACTATTGTTATGTATGAAGATGGAACAGATAGTGTTCGTATTTCTATACACAATGCACGGAGTCTCAAAAGATAACGTAATGAAAGGTACCCATTATATCCAACGTAAATATACGAGGGTAGTAATAGGCCTACTTTACTAATTCAGTACGAAAGCTTATTATATTCTAATGGAAATTAGATATTCTACTCGTCTAATGAGACACTCATCTATTTCAGTACTTTTGTAGACTTACAGAATTATATACCAGGTTGTTCGGAAATAAATGGTCGAAATACACGATGTGCAATTTAAGATCTCCTACTTTATATTGTATGAACCGATGAAACCGTCAGTAATACAGTTGAAGGTCACAGTCACAGGTAGCCTTCCCGCCATAGTAGGTATCCTACGACATGTTATAGTGCTCTGTGTAACATGTTGAAACAGCGTGATTTACAGTTAATTTTGTAGCATGAGTGCAAACTGGGACATATGGTGGGATAAGTATCGTAAAATGATGAGGGCACAAGGCGTAGACTTAACTTTTGAACGGACAGCGCGTTGCTGGTTTGAACAATTTCGTGCAGGGGTCCAGAATCAAGGGAAGATGGACGTAAAGGATCGATAACGAGATATGTTTGACAAATGCACGCACTATCCTCAGCGAACTTGCCCGGCAGTTCAGTGCTTCAGTTCAACTGTTTCCGACTGTCTACAACGAATCACGGGTAGAAACCATTGTCCTTAGCAGATAACTCTAAACATCATATAGCAAAAATTACTAAACCGGATTACGGGGCATATGGTATGAAGTAACCCTGCACCCTCAAAATTTAGTGGACTAAGCATAAACAGGCTAAAATGTGTTTATGATTCTAAGTCACTACCAGAAAGACATGTTGAAATACAAGGATAGAGTAGAAATTGAGTTTTATAACTTCATTACCTGACCTTAATAACGATTCTTAAAGGACGGGCTTGAGAGCCTTGTGAACCGTTGGCAGAGATATGTTGCTGCAGACGAAGGTTAATTTGAATGAAAGAGGTATGTTTACACTATTCCAAAACACAGTAGTTATGACAGGTACGAAAACTGCCATTTATTTGCTAAATGAAAACCATAGAAAAATAATGTGCTTTGTGAGATTTATTGATTTTACAACAGAACGTTTTGAAAGTTCATTAACAACATTACGTAAACCTGCGCATCAAATAAATATTTGTTTGCATAGACGGACATTACATATCCTCTTCTTGCATGATAATATGATTAAAGAGAAAACCGATGCCACTTTTATCCCAATTTGGCCCAAAATGGAGAAAGCACGTTCTTTCCCTGTGGTCTTCCAGTATGAATGGTATTATCTTAAAGATTTGTAACGCTCATTTAACATACATTCCCTTGCGTTGCATGAAATCATGTATATAATGGGCATAATATATGTTCTTATTATTATGTACGTATATTAATATGTGGTGTATATCAATAATAGGCAAGGAAAGTTGGCCAAATATATTTAATTGGTTTATATCTTATAGGTGAAATTATTGTAGTTTCCATTTTTATGTGTATGTTGTATTATTCTTTTATGTCATATTAACCTGTATTTGTACGAATAATTAGAGCAATTTTCATTCCTTTTATATTATTTTGGCAAAGTGCACTTTTGTTCTTCAGTTCGAAAAAAGCTTTTGCTGGAAGAGTTTGAGCCTGTTGGAGTCCAAGGCTCTTTATTCCATACGTAACATCTGCTCTGCTCTGGAGAGGGCCCTATGTAAGCGACCATGTATGGTCCGACCAGCAATCTTTGGTTTGGCAGACCTCCACATACGACATGGTTTCAGCAGCTAGATGGCGATCAGCGCACCTCAGGTTTGGGTAAGCAAGACTGGTTTAATTGTGACTTTATGGAACGGCAGAGTATACACTCCGACGTAAATGAACTTCTACTTTCAAATCTATCTAACATTATTATGTGTCTGTACTATATTATGAATTCTTGAAACAGCAATCGGGAAACGCGGTAATTCGAAGCCACAGTTTTTCCATTTATTAACTTCATGGGAACTGAATTGATTTCAGCATCTACGTCCTCCAACAGAAGCAATACTTAATGAGAGGAGTAAGTCAAATGAGTTGGATTACATATCTCAATATGAGCTGTGCTCGCAGGGGACTGTAACCAACTTAAGTTTAAAGTAAAATCTTGGGGGAAACTAGTGGTACTTTAAGCCACACTATTCTATTGGTTCATGGAAGGTCTTGATCTATGAACTATGCAATCTCCAACAGGGAGGAATAATGGACAATGCTGAGTCACACGTTTTAACATGAGCATAGCTCGAATAGAGAATATAACAAATTCTGTAAAGTTAAATTGAAGCCTTTGGAATAATTAGATTTCTTGAATCCCATGATATATTTATTGCTGTGTTGTTTTGTACGTATGTGTGTTGTGAGAATCTGTTGGGAGTAAATGATGATATCTGTAGTCTATAACACAAGTAAAAGCTTTATTGGAAGGGCGGATGAAAGAAACTGTTAAACGTCCCCTTCTTGTAATTACTGGTGTACATCTTCAATATGAGGAATGCTTAAAAGAAGGTACATCTTCTACGAGTAACGTAAGCTGCCCCTGTATGATACTTATTGACGATACTGCAGAAAGTTTAGCTTTTTGATAAAGTAAATATTACATTCCAAAGAGCACCGTGGATTGTTTACTAAATGGTGTGAAATTAATTTATCATCCAAGGATTATTCCTTGCTGTAATTTATGAGACAAGTGAAGTCTGTCATATGTTTTACTTTTTTTATGTATGTGGAGTGTGTGAATGAGTTTTATGTAACGTCCTATACATTATATAATTCTGTCATTTATTAGAGATTAATGAGGAAGGGGGGGCTATTAGAGTTTTAATAGGCATTTAAAGAAACACTTCACTTAACTGTCAAATTTGCTGTCGAATAAATGCCTCTGTCTAGAAGGAAGTCAAATTGTTTAATTCCACATATATCGTAAAGGTTCTAAAGAGTATTGTTTGCTCTTGTCCTCTATGTAATTATAAGTGTGGCTTGTCTGGGTCCAAATTAATACCTAATAATTTTCTACGTTACTTTTTTTCTCTCTTTGGAGGGTGGCGCTGAAATATTCAGGGCAAATGTATAAGCCTGTTTCTTCTTCTTAATTAAGCCACGTACTTGCAGACGTCACAGATTTAAGATTGAAATTTTCATTGTTTATGCTGTTACTACATATTCTGTTCATTTTGAGGGATGGGTAATAAAATAAGAGTAGATCATTGTCAGCGAAATTCCGTGAACAAATACCATTCGGAGACATTTTGCGAAATAAAATCCTGGAGTAACTAGGAAAAAAGTACAAGTACATTTCAGTGGCGGCTCGTGGTCTGGACTTCAGGTGGTGCGTAAAATATTACAGCATCTTTTGAATTATTATTATTATTGATGGTGGTTATAATAATAAATAATAATCATAATAATAATAAAGAACAACAATAACATGGTCTAGTCAGCACAAAACTATTGCAATTTGTAATATTATGAAACTAACAAAGAATTTCGTTCATCTCGTTGAGCTTGGATAGGGCTTCGTTGATGGAAATTAAGTCAAATAACGGATTAAATATTAATCTACTTTGTAGAATAGCAAGAAATAAAACATTTCCAGCTTCCGTAGTTCTGTGGTTACGTTCACGGACTCTGGATCGGCATTGGAGAGACAGACAGGTTCAAGAAGTACTTCTAAGTTACTGATTGATGTTTTCCATGGATTGTTTAAGCTTCACTAGGCGAATATCGGCATAGCACCTAGACAATGGTCCTGGCCGCTACCTTCTTCCCTCTCGCTGAGGGATATAATTTCCCAGACATGTGTCATACTTAGGTCATAGCTGTCTAATTGTCTGTCTGATCCAGAAATGTAAGTTAAGAAAAATATATCAACTTTGGGAATATTGGAGAAAAATTCTTAAAATTATCGAAAAACTTATAAGTGGAAGCAGAAGTTTAATACCGGTAGCATATTTAATCTATTGAGGAATATTTCCTGTCGAGGAGGAGTCAAATCAACTATGCTCATTCTTATAATCATACCAGAAGTAATTATGATAGCAATTGTAATTTTTCACAATTTTTGCCAGATGAGAAGGTTCATATGTAAGAGCAGTACATCGCTGAGGGTTATGTTCGTCCCCAAACTATTTTAAAGCCGTGACTGAACGTGGGATCGGATCAAACTCAGGGGTCCGTCATTTCGAGTATCCGTCAGTCATTCAGGCTAATGCTGCTAATGCCATTGAGTTAAGAACATAATCAATACCTAACCCGTTCCTTTCTCCTTGGGATGAATTACTGGCTTAAGATGCTGCAGAGGCATTAAAGTAAAAGTTCCCGTGAAACCTGTCCTTATTCTTCGTAGACTCCTGTGATACACGCGTGGTACTATTGAGTTGAATCCATTTATGACCTTTAGGCATCTATGGCTCAGGAATGTCTAGGGTAGGGGACAGGATGCGGGAAGTAATCGGCCTGATCCGAGGTTTAATATACAATCTCGGCATTTGCCTGTTGTGACAGAAACCCCCTGGAAAACCTCAGTTGGTCGGGTGCTGGGTCGGATCAATGACCTCCCGAAAGCGAAGTTAATACTCTATGAACTGAGCTACGGTTGCTCGGTGAGTGTTATTGCATGTTTTGATTAACTTTCCATCCAAGAGGCATGATTTATTTTCCTGGTTTTGGAAACGTGTAAAATTGAAAAATATATATCGTAGAGTTACGTTCCTAAATGAGTTTCTTTTACTTAATCAGAGTTACGTACTATTTGAACATGCACTGGATTGGGCTGCGAGAATTTGGATAAGCTTTAACTAGAATAGCCGGAAGGATGATTCAAAGTTAGGTCATGCTTCAGAATAATAAAAGAAGGCGAAAAAATTAAGAATTATTATTATTATTATAGGGCATTATTCCAGAGAAATGAGTTTAAAAAGCATTTTGATAACAGATATTTTATCATAGACTTTCCAACTTAAAGGACTCCTTAATTTATATATATATATATAAAACATCTTCTTCTATTGAATCAATTGACCTCGAGAGAAGAAAAATAGTTGCGAGAAATTATTTCTGAAGTGGGAATTGAAAACTCTATCCACATTGACAAGGGTGCGTGAATTTTACACGCGGGAAACTGTGTGTGTATGCTATCTAGCCCACTTCGTTTGCCCAAAATTTGCTACATATAGAGCCTTATGGAGGCAACGATTTTCCCTGTACCCTCTTGTCTCCACCCGCTGAGAAGCCATAAAGCTCACTTTTACCCTCATCGTCCTCGGTTGTCAACCTGGAGGAAACAGAAAGCAAACGAGCTGCTGCTTGTGACCAGCCAGAATTGCGAGCGCGCGTTATCTCTCTCTGTGTTATGTGAGCGTTCACTGAGTTAAAGAATGATAAGAATAAGAAGCAAGATGATTTGTAACACACTTCAAGAATATAAATATTAGAGGGTAGTTTGCACAACCGAACAAACTTAGGTAAGAGAGCCACCGCTGGTACAATTGTAATATGTCTACCGCAATTCAGATGTTCTACTTTTATTTTGAAATGGATTTTACTGACCATGTCCCTTGTTAGAATACAAGTGTATATCATTTCGGAATAAGTGAATTGTAGCAAATATTAATATACTAAATGATATTCCCACAAAAAATGTATTTTGTGACACGCTTAGATCTCTAGACTATTATTATATCAATGATCAACCAAGAAGGAAGAAATCATGCTTAGATAATTCTATTACCAATATGCAGAAACCTGAGTTAGCTTGTGGTACTATAGAACCGTACGTATCAGGTCACAGAGGTCTCTGGCTTACTATTACTGTTTCACGAAACGATAGAATTACGAATAAACATATAAGTTATAGACTGTTACATGAAACTAATATTATGTTACTAAGAACTAAGCTAAATGAACTTGATGTACATGAAGTTTTAAGTTGCAATAATGTATCTGAAGCTTGGAAGTTATATGTGTGGAATGTATCTAATAATTTGAATGAGTGTTGTCAAAGGAAAGTTAAAACTGTTAATGAGGGTATGTCAAAGCAGAATAAGCTGTATTTAAATTCGTATACAACGAAACTGGCCGAATTGAGGGAGAAAGTCATTAGGCTATATTATATAGCGAAAGAAAGTAACATAACAAATAAGGAAAAAATACAAAACTAAGACAGCTTTACAGAAAGGAAATTAGGTTAGCCATAATAGAAGCTAATGAAGAATTCATATCTAATTCTCATGATAAGTGCAAAGCTGCTTGGTCTGTGATTAAAAATGAAACAGGGAATAGGCTATCTAATGAATGTATAACTATAACTCCGGACGAATTTAACGAACATTTTATAAATAGTGCACAGCGTGCTGGATCTACCTACTGTAATAACACTAACAACAGAAACCAGTATGAAAACTATTTACTTAGACAGAATATACCACAGAGCGATAGTTTAGTTTCTAATTGGATTGATATTACACCTGAACAAATACTGAAAACAATAATGCGAAACTCTAATAGTGAAGATTACTACGGATTATCTAGTTTTATACTGAAGCAAATAATACATACAATTTTCTATCCTGTTACATATCTTGTTAATTGGATACTCCTTGAAGGTACTTTTCCTGATTGACTTAAAAATACCATAACTATATATATTCATAAAAAAGGAGATAGAAGCGATCCGAATAATTATAGTCCGATTTCTCTTGTATCAATATTTTCTACAGTTATTGAACAATGTATGAAAATGCAGTTGTCAAGGTACTTTGACCATAATAATTTAAATAAATGCGTTTAAATATGTCACAATATGGATTTAGAACTGGTATTTCCACTATAAAAGCAGTTGAATCAGTTGTTTCAGAAATAATGAGAGGGTATGAATCTCGCTCTTACACCTGTGCCACTCTAGTTAATTTAAGTAAATCATTTGATACTATCTCACATGATATTCTAGTTTCAAAATTACAGTTGTATGGTATCCAGAGTAATGAACTCAATTTAATCAAATCGTATCTCACTAACAGACGTCAAATTGTTAAAATTAAGAATGTAATGTCAGAAGAACTAATCATACAAACTGGAGTACCGCAGGGCTCGGTTCTTGGTTCTTTTCTCTTTGTTGTATATATGAATGATTTGCCTACTTGTTTACCACATAAATCTGTTTTATATGCTGATGATACCACCTTTATTACAAATACAGAAAACACAAAGTCGCTACAAGGAAAAAATGAAGAAATGATAATAGCGTCCTCAAGTTGTTTTTTGCATACTGAACTAACCTTGAATGGTGCAAAAACTGTTGCACTCTTATTTCAATTTAAACCATGAAATTGCTAATGATAGTAATATTGAATCTGTCAAATTTTGGGTATACATATGGATGCAAAACTAAATTGTAATAGACATACTGACGAAATATGTAAAAAAAAAAAAAAAAAAAAACTTGCTAGAGTTTTATATCTGCTCCGAAAGGTAAAGACATCTGTAGGAGAAGACCTATTGATCTCTGCGTATTATGCTTTTTTTTTCATCCCCATCTACTATATGGTAACTTATTTTTGAGAAATTCTAAAGGGGCTTTAAATGTATTTAAATAGCAAAAGAAAGCGGTTAGATGTATAAAGGGTGCTTCTGATAGGGTATCTTGTAAACTATTATATAGCGAATATAAAATAATGACAGTACCATCGATATTTGTATATCAGAGTTTAATGTATGTCAAAGAAAACTATGCTCAAATTACAAGACGTACCGATATCCATGACTATAATACAAGACAAAAAGATAATATAGATACGCCATATGTAAGACTAAGGCGCAACATAATTATAGGTACTCTGGAATGAAATATTTTATTTGTTACCGTCATTTATTCGAGATATGAATCAGAAAACTTTGACAGATACATTAAAAATATGCTTAAAAAATAGTTGCCTATACAGCGTTAGTGAATTTGATACTTATATAAGGGACCATTATTAAACTACGTACATATTGTATCATCTTAACTTTTATTGTATTCGTTTGATGACGAAGTCTATTACAACTGTAAATAGTTGTCTAACGAATAACAAAATTATTATTATTATGTTGTGCGTCTGAAGACTGATTCTTAATCTCTATAAGAATAATTGCTTCACTATTCCACTGCTACCACCCACACGATTAATTTATTTTTTTCATTATCTTCATTGTCTGGTTTGTATTTGTACTTAACATAAAAAGTATTGCGTGCCATTTTAAAAATGATAATTTTGAAAGAAGTGGAAGAAAACAAAACGAGAAGCATATTACTTCATGGTAATGATTTTTTAATAGAAAATATTATTATTGTAAGTGACTTAGAAATAGGAACTGGTAACATTAGTATTTTTCTTAGACCCCTACTTGGAAAATGCTAATGAATTAACCGAAATTGAAATTTTGTTTTATATATAAGTCAGTTCATTAACTTTCATATTAAGTGAAATGTAACTCGTAAATTGAATCAAATATCTCAGGCGTCACTGCCTTATGAGTTGATTTAGTGCACGTTAGGAGTCCACGGGTCAGTTAAAGCAAAACGTAATTTCTGGGCCATAACTGAGCCAGGAGTTTTCTGACAGTGATGGAAATTGAAAAAGAAGAAGTTCTCTTCCCCATATAACTTCAGCAAGATATTCGATAAAAGAAAACTGAGGAAAGGAAGGGAAAAGACAACCTGTAAATGAATTTTCGGGATTTTAAGGGACATGATACAATTATGTCAAGGAATTGTGAGTCTTTTAGAAAAGTCATGGAAGTACTGAAATTGCATTTTAGTATTAGAAGCTCCATTTGGCTTATTAGTTGCTTCATTTCTCTTCCTCAGGAACACTGAATATACCCAAAACTTGATATTTATTGATGGTGCTATTTTGCTATGCGTAGTTGTCGTTACGAAACAACTGAAGTTCCATTGTTCTTATAATGTTCTAATCCATTCTATTTCCGTATTAAATCATGGAACAGAAAGGGAGAGTATTCTTATTCCAGGTACGTAATTTCAGATAGCAGAAGTTACAATGTAACCTGGAGCAAATACTATATTACACTTATACAGAAAACAGGAACCCCTAATATTACTGTCCCAATTTCAACTATGACAAATAGGATTTTATGGTTACTCCAATCATATAATTTTATTGTTGTTCTGACTATATGTATTGCTCCAAGATCATCTTACGTAGAGACGTAAACATTGTGTTCATATGCCTCAATTGGTGGGCCATTCGTAAACAATAATGTGCCATATTTTACACTCACCTTTACATATTTTAGGTAAGGATATAAATCCTCAAAATATTCAATTTTCCTCGTTATCGTTAGCTACCTCTCACACAATCTTGTAATTTGTCTCGAACGAACAAAGATGGTTGCCAACCACACAAGCATGCTGTATTCCAGGGAACAGCATAGTTTTAGTGACTATACTTATTTAATTTCCTGCGCATGCGCATCCAACAACCACACAGCAATAAATATAGGTCATGAAGGAATATTGTTCAATTAGCCATACATATGAATTTCCCAGCAATGTAACATTTAGCAATAATTGTTTGGGAGTCACAACAATACAACGATACTAGATATATGCAACTTAGCACAAGGGTATCATTACCGTAGCACAATTTACTAGGGCTTTTTTTGTGCATGACCTGCCTATCTTAACTGTCGTGCTTTCACTTTCCTTATAATGTCGGGTGAATCATACAGTAAGTGGAGTTCTTCAGTATGCAATCTCCTCCATCAAAACATAATTTCTTTTCGAAACTCTTACAATATACCTAACGAAAATGAAATTGATTTCATATGTATTGCAGAAGTATTAGATTATGTTATCATGAGCCGATATTGGAGGGCATTAAACTACAACTACTTTCCTTTTCCCCCCACAATCCTATATTATTTTGATCATCCAAGTTCAAAATATCCTAAGGTTTCTTTATCATCAGTTTTTATCTTTCTTCGAACAATATGTATTTCACGTATATTTTAAATATTTGTAGATGTTGCCATGTTTCAAATTATTGAAGATAATAATAGCTAAGTAATTATTTATACTACATTATACAAGTTACTAGCTGTTGAGACTTCCTAAGTAAAAAGTAATAGCCTGAAGATCGCCTTGCTGGTAGCAAAGATGTAGGAGTTAAGTAATAAATTGAAGTAATCCAAAGGAACACGAAACACATGGAAATAATGTTAAGGATAACAAAGTAAGATCTTCAGCATATCGTTTGTAACTTCCGAAAGTAGTAATGAATGTTCATATTTTGAATGTAAATACTGATCTAAATGCTATAGAAAATATTCATCAAAGCAATGCCCCGATTAATCAGTTTTCTGTATCGTGTGGTAAAAATACGATTCGCT
The DNA here is from genome assembly GCA_022664845.1 of Lepisma saccharinum. NCBI lineage: Eukaryota > Metazoa > Arthropoda > Insecta > Zygentoma > Lepismatidae > Lepisma > Lepisma saccharinum. Next base: position 104,032 of record JAGDQP010000556.1, on the reverse strand, counting down.
ATTTGCTGCACATTTAAATCCGAAATTTAAGATGTCACATTAGAGAACACACAAAATCATGATACTGAATCCAACCATGTCATAACAAAGCAAAAGTGTACAAATTCAATTTATAATATGTGAGGAAATGTTGTTATATTAACAATTATACGAAACAGCTCATTGAAACTTGATGTGTAATGATATAATGAATTGAAAAAAAATATGACTTAGATTGATACTTGATTTGGTAACCCGTATCCGATGGCTCCAAATCTATCGTATGTAATCACAATTGCTGGAAAGTCAAGTAGAACCAGCATACCACGAATATAATCTAAGATTTCAAATAATAAAATAAAATAATTCTTGTATGAGTATAGACAGAGAAACTTATACATAATTTTCCAGCATGAAGGAATGTGTTTCAAAGAAATAAAAAATCTATAAGTATTACAGAAGTTAATACTAATGAAAATATATGTAAAAATATTGTAGATCGCATTCAAAATATAAACTGGACAAATGTGTAGTCCATTTTCAAACCCACCTTTGTCCAAGCGCGATAAATATTGGGGAATCTATAAAAACACTTGTAGTACGTACATTTCTTACTTTTCAAAGCTAGAGAAAATGTGCAACCATATCTTAGAGATATTGGTAAAAGTTTTATTTACCAAGATTTTTACTTTTTCAAAAGAAGAAGAAGAATTAGGAAAGATGAAATATAAACAAATTTTACTGTTAATTTTTGTTTCTGCCCTTTACTTTCTTATGGTAATTAAATGATTTTACAGCTGTTTTGGAATCATGGAATCTTACTAATTTGTTAGAAAATAATGAAATGAACTAAATCATACCAACATCTCAATTTTACAATTTTGTGGACAAGGGCACTTTTGAAAATGGACTACACAAATATAATGTAATGTAAAGTAGAGAAATGGAATTGGAAGTTAACTGGGATCAAAAGTTGATAGCAACAAATGAAGTGGAGGATGAATCACACAAGTGTTGGGAATATTCTATAAATACAAGAAAAAAAATTAAACGGTTGAATCAATGGAAAAGGAAGTAGGTTATACATATCCCACAGATCAATAAAAGATTGTATTTGAATACCTACAGTGTGATATCAGTATATAACGAGATTGTTCAGTGGTAATAAGGTAAAGATTTAATCAAGAAATGAAGAGAAGAAAGATGAAGAAATTATAGTGTAAGGATATAATGAAGTACATATTACATAAGGATTGTACATATTAAATAAATTTAGCAGACTTTAGTGAGATTTTATTAGATGTGCTTCAGGACGCAACCTAAACATCTTATTTGGTGATCTATATGAAAGAACTATGACATTAATTACGAGACTAGTAATAAGATATAATATAGATTAGTGTGCAGATTGAACTCTGAGTCATTCCATGTCAGGTGGCCTAATTTAAAGAATGATTCACGTCCGCTATTTTCTTGAACTTTTACACAGACCGTAGCAAATGACTTAAGATGTAGTCTGAACTGAACTGAACTGAATTGAATTATATTTATGATCTCAGCAGTGGACAAAATTATAGGGCTCTATATAATTCGGTTAAAAAACTGAGGGTTGTTTTGTTGATCATCCACTACGAAGCATGAAGTTGCTTTTGCGTATTAAATTTTGAAATTATATTGTGGATAGTGGCACTTATTATTCTTTGCATATTTTACCAGTAGACATGGGAAGAATCGAAATGGAGTCAGTTTTAGTTGCGATCCAGACTTTCTTTGAAGATAAATGAATTTCACTAGATGCCACTTTCTCTCATTACCATCGGCAGTGTTGAGAACAACACTGTGAAATATGAGAGCATATGAGAGAAATATTTGTTAAATTGTGGATATGTTAATATTACCCTAAAATATTGAACTATTCTCAGGATGTTGAATACGGAAATACTGAATTTTTCTGATGATTTGTTAAAAATGCAGAAGTGTATGTATTGGGCCTTTGTAATCCCTACGCAATTTACCATGGTTAGTTGATTTTAAGTTTCACTTAAGTATAGCAATATAAAGGTCATTTATAAACTTCTAAAAATTTTGTTCACAGTAAGGTTTCTTTATGTTAATGATTTTTTTTATTTAGAACTGTCATTTTTTTGGTCTTAAAATGTGTTTTTACTTATTTATATCTGAATTTTGCCGTACGAAAACCTATCCAATGTGTGTCACTATTAGTCGGGGCCACAACTGGAGCTAAATGTGCGAAAACTTACCGGAGCTGTTTTCTGATTTTTTTCAGTAAGTGCTCTTAATTACTTCAAGTGTGGAGTTCAAGTCTTGAAGTGATCACATTCAATATTGCCCATTTCCAATATGACTGACAACTTAAAAATTCAATGTTATCAATATAACTCAAACACTGCTACAAATTCGCATTTGAGGTATCTTATCAAATTTTACTCATCATAACCGTTACTTCAATTTGATAGAGTGGTATCATATTTCGTAGCCGAGATAACGGAAACGCGTTTAATTTCGATATGTTTATAATTTACCTTTCATTTATTTGCCTCCAGTTATTGCAAATCTCTTCCAAATTTTTGAACACTCAACTCTATTTATGGAGTCTTAATTGGAAATTAATTTGAGATATTCCACGAATATGTGTTAATTTGGTGATTTTTATTGTCCAGCCATTTTAATGTAATCGGGTTTTAGTATATGTTTCTGGTATACAACGCATGTGACCACTGCAATTCACGTTACCTTCGAGTGATGAGTTAATTATCATATCAAGTTGTCAGCCGCAACGAGAAAAACAGAGTACCAGAAAATGTCCGACAGTAGTTTAACAGACAAGAAGGATGAGGATGCATTCAAAGCGCCTATAACGCCATCAACCCATAAAATCAAAGATAAAAGAACGTGTCACACATTCACGTACATAAGTGTGGTGATCAAGTCTCTTTTCACATGCCATCGCTTTGCTATTTAAGTTACATATTTATGAATGAACACAATTTAAAAATAGTCGACAAGTTGTTAGAGTATGAACGAAATGACAACTCCGAGAAAACATCTGCTGTCAGACAACGAAAGTAGTTAGTCATCTTTAATTAACACAACATCTCATAGGCCGAAGAAAGATTTCAAGAAATGTATTTTTTCTGTTAGAAAAATACGAGAAGATAAAATCTCGACGTTATACAAAGTATGCGAATCAAATATGACAAAAAACAAAAACAAAAAAAAACTACTTGAGACACGTAGATGCAAATAAGAAGTTTTTATACTATTGTTCTTTTGCAACGCAACGGTGACGACGACATTATTGTAGCATGATGCGTTTTATACCACGTTTTGTTGCATTTAGTTGCGTTTTGGTTCAATTAGCAAACTAACCTAATGTTGTAGATGATAAGTCGTTCTATTCTGCGAACTCTATCGTACGAACTGTTCAACCATAACCTAATTTTGCGTACACGATCATCTCGACCAGTGCTGAGAAACCTAATACAAGGATAATGTTATATTTTCACTACTCTAGCTTTAGATTTTGAGCTATTGCCTTCATGTTATTAATATCCTTATTAACACAGGTATCAGTTTGAAGGTATCATGACAGTAGCCAGGTGTTATTAAGGAAAAACTCAGGAAAAACTTCAGTCATGTCGCTCTCGGGACAGACCTACCAACTTAGTTACGTCTGCTGTGAATCCCTGATCATATCATAAGATATATTACTAGGTGCGCCGGTTAATAATGCGGATTTCGAAGCAAATGAAACAAGATGCGTTGAAGAGATATATAAGTTCTTTATTTAAAATAATGTCCATCGTTAGCTACACACTTGTCCCATCTTTCTGGTAGTTCGTGGATACAGTGGCAATAGAAATTCGCTGGTTTGGAGGCAAACTATTCAGAGATCTACTTTTCCATTTCTTCTTACGTTGTGAAGTGCTGATTAAACAGCACGTGCGCCTTCGATAGGAACCAATGATAATCTAAAGGAGCAAGGTCTAGTGAATACAGCGGGTGGATTAACATATCCCAGGCAACTTTAATGTGTCTTTAACTGGTTTTATATGTATGATGATACGTTATCATGAATCAAAATCACTTTCTTGTGTCTTGTGGCCCATTGCGGTATGTTTAACAATCAACGTGTGATGCTAATTGATTATTTGTGGTTGGTAGCAATCACTTTTAACGGCTTCACAGGGTTTTAGAAGTTCATCATACAGCACACCCTCCTGATCCCACCAAACACAGAGCATTATTTTCTTGCTAAAGCGATTTGGTCTTTCAGTCCATGTTGATGGATTACCTGGATCAACCCATGATTTTATGCGTTTGGGATTCTTAAAATACACCCACTATTCATCGTCAGTCACTAGTCGATGCAGAAAGGACTTTCTTTGGTGCTTCTGAAGCAAGAGTTTACTGATGAGTTTTCTCCTTTTCATTTGTCTTTCAGTCAGTTGATGTGGCACCTATTTTGTTTCCTTTAAAAACTTTTCCATTGCTTGTAGACGATTGGAATTTGGTTGCCGAGCAATATTTAACCGTTCTGCAAGTTGCTTTTGAGTTTGACACGCATCTTCCTCCAATAATGCTGGCAATTGTTGGTCTTCAAACTTTTTCTGTTGACCTGGGCGTTCTTTGTCTTTAACATCAAAAGCATTTAAACCAGTGTTCATACGTACCTTGAGATGGAGCATGTTCACCATAAACTTCCTGCAGTATACGATAACTTTCAGCAGGACTTTCCTTGAAAATGGAGTAATGAAGTAATACTTGCCGCAAATGCTCTTTTTTTCGGCACGAACCTCGACATTTTTTATCGTCAAAATATCTATGATCTTAACACCTTCGTACCATTTGACTTATCTGGTTTCCCGCTTGTTTTCACTACAAGAAGATAGCATATGAATCACAGCGAATCTAAAGCACTCTACGCCAACGCGATCTCGTGAAGAAAAAAATCCGCTTTATTAACCGGTATAGCTGGTAGAGACTAATATAATTTATTCTTAAACATCCTTTCACTTCAACAAAGGCATCAACATGTTTTCACTCTTGTAAAGTAAAAATTCATGAACAACAAAGATATGCTGTTAATTAAAAAGTGATATTTTATCTATCGTTCCTAATTACCCAGACCGAACAATATTTATGGGTAGATAAAGTGTCGAAAACAATGTGCATTTTTAGTATTGATAAATGGTCACATACCTCATCTTGATTGCCGGCATCTTTCGAATACGAGGCGCAATCTTCGCAGACCTTTTGCTGGCACTCACAACAAACTCGAAAAAAATCATCAGGTTTAAAGCTTTTCAGGCAGACTCTGCAAGCTCCACTTCTGCACGGAGGGCGTCCTGGTACTGACTTCAGGTCTGGTGTTCTGTGAGGAAAGAAAGAAAGTATATATTAAGAAATTTGACTGTACCGGTACTACTTTAATTTATTCAACTTCATGACTATGGTCTAATACTATCACATGTGTGAGAGAATATGTCTATGAACAAGCAAGCACTCTCCCAGAAGTAAAGAAGAAGAAGGTCGCGGGCATGGACTTTGTGTAGGAAGAGGAACCATACCGGCAACTACATTATGAAATTAAGATAAACTCTAAAAAAAATTGAACCAGTAAGGTGGACAGCAGGACTCCAACCTGAGTTCTCCTTTAGTGTTGATCACAAGTTCGAGACGGCAACCACTAAACTAAGGCTCTACTGGGTAATTTTAATATAAAGACATGAAAACACTTGCGACAGTATCCATTTGAAACTCATACATCAAATACAATAAACAATTTTTCACACTTCCTTAAAATAATTCAATTAAAAAATTGAATTACTTAAAAATAAAGATTTAATTAAAGTTTACTCATACATAACAGATACCACCTCAATACCTGATACTTTCATCCAGTCGCAAAGATTTTAAGTGCAAATAAAATGTTGTTTTTTCGAACTAGGTGCAAACGAAAATAAACTAAGAAAAAACATTTTAATTTTCCATGAATACATAAAAATTATGAATAATTTACATAGTTCATTATAATATAACATATATATACACATTATATCCTTCAGGTAAATTAACTTTCAAATTTTGGGTTCGAAGCATATTTCCTTACGTGCTAATCATTCTCAAACTGATCAAATAATACGAATCTGCCAAGCAGAAACATAGATCCTGTTTTCTAGTAAAGATCCTACAACCAATAAATAAAAGTAATGGAATTCGATACTAAAATTGCCATTCAACGCGTTCCAGAAACTACTAGAACCTCGGTCTATAATTAACATTAAACCAACATTGTCATTAATAATTATGTCTGTAATGTTTCTTCTGATCACAGATTGACACTGATTCGTGTTACTTTAATGTCATGTGTTAGGCTTTAAGGTGTCGCTAATGAACACCCAAAGAGTTTGGTGACTTTTTTCTTGTAAGTCCGACGACGACTGATCCTTCTGGTATTCTTGGCATAGCAATGTCAAGAGTAATGCCGTAACCTACGGCTTTTCCCCATGAGCCTTCCGATTCATTCCCAACATAAGAACAATTGAATAACGACTTACGCATAGTGAAAGAAAATATTTAAGAGAATCCACCTCATCTCTTTCTGCAAGAACTGAATAATAACTAGCAACTTTCTGTGCTGTTTCACGGCATGATGCATCGACCACAGGATTTATTCACCTCGGAGGCTTTATTGAAATGTTTGTTATACGTAGACCAATCCTAGCAGCACTTCCTAAGTTTTCTTCATGACTTTGCTCCACGAAAATAAAGAATACGTAGCAACGTCAATTAAGAAATGATCAAGTTAAAACAAAAGTAAAATAGACACACCTTCAGTTAGAGGTCATTCCATACCCAATCAACCAATAATAATAATAATAAAAAATATAAAAATAGACTTCAGGGTTTAAAAAATGTGTAATATTTGGTAATTGTGTTCTGTGTATCAATATGATCAAAAATAAAAAATAAATAATATTTTTGTCACTTTTGGTTTTTGAGTTATAAATTGTTAAAAATAAAAATAATCAACTGGTTTCCTCCTTAAAAAAATTGAACTCAGATCTGAAATTTAGTAGATAAGTATTCAAAAGTCTTGCATTTTGTCTCAAGCCGAAAAACATTTCTTTGCTAGAGAATTAGTATTATTCCATTTACAGTGTTGACGTCATGTCATCTGTCTCACTTTATTAAAAACTATTCATCAAAGGAAAATTTCGGATTTCCCAGAAACATTTTTCTCAGAACTTACCAAGTGACCTCCGTGTCGCGATATATTCATCCAGCTTAATATAACCGCTCTTTTATATCTTTTAAAACTAAAAAAGGGCTTATTTGTGAATGTTACAGATACTGTCTGTTTAAGCTATTCCACATATGATTTACAATGGTGTATATATATATATATATACATATATATATATGAACTGTATGCAACTCGATGTATCACTGTTTGTTTCCGGATGAGCCCTGGAGCCTCTAATTCATCTCAGAACGAACAGTTAAGTTGTATACGGCTGACAGACGAATACATGTTAATTGTAATCACGACGTAATTGGTTTTGTAGGCTAAGCATATCTAGCACTCAGTCGTACCCACCTATACACAATATAGTTTGTTATGAGTCCGTCTTAATTTAGAGAAGTGGCACCGGCTATGAATGAAATGACGAAAATGGTATCAATCGCGAGCAGAGTGGAACGTGTAAGGTTCGTGTAGCCTTCTGCTGAACAGCTATCTGAAAACAACTGTTTATTTGAAAACAACCAAAAAACACATCATGATTCTGCCTCTACGATAATATTATGGTCAGTGACCTTGGATAAACACGGGATATGCGGAAAAGTTACTGGCCATCGTGAATGTAATTTCTGCAAAGTTTTCCTCAGCCCACCAGGTGAAGGCAGTGATGGTACTTAGAATAGATATCTTCACAGACACTTTTCGATACTCTTTTGCTTGGAAGATGTCACAAAATGATATCACATGCAAATACTGAGACAAACGTATCCAATTTTACTTTAGTTTCCATCAGTATAAATGAAATAAAATGATTATTCAGCCAGATGACCACAATTCTAGGTTCACTCTCAAGAATCAGTTAGATATTGCATCAGTATTACTTCTTTTCTTCATGAAATGGTGTTCTGCATTAAATTACATTTATCCCCTCTACATTCTGTCAAGAAAGTACCGGAAATTGGTCACTAAAACACAAAATATGCATTATCCATCCAAATTTATTGTATCGCCTTCAAAGTAGGCCCCTTCCGAAATAATACACTTATGCCAACGAATAATCCAATCATCAAAACATTTTTGAAACGCATTTTCCGCAATCGACTTCAGTACTCGCCGCGAATTCTCTTTGATGTCTTCTATCGACTGAAAACGGGTGCCTCGAAGTGGTAATTGGAGTTTTGGAAAGAGAAAAAAGTCAGCCGGAGCCAGATAATGAGAATACAGTGGTTGTTCGATAAGATTTGTTGAGTTTTTGGCCAGAAATTCGTTCACAATGATAGCCTTGTGGGATGGTGCGTTATCGTGGTGCAAAATCCATGAGTTTTCTTTCCACAAATCTGATCTTTTTCGAGGAATTTGCTCTCTCAAACGCCGCATAACGCTAATATAATATTCTTTATTTACTGTCTCACCTTCTGGCAAGAATTTCGAGTGTACAACAACGCGATAATAAAAGAAAAAAACTGTCAACATCACCTTCACTTTTGATCGACTTTGACGTGCTTTTCTCGGTTTCGGCTCAGTTGGAAGGCGCCATTCCGAAGCTTGTTGACTGGTTTGCATGTCAAACTCGTAAACCCATATCTCATCACCAGTTACAATGCGTTTTATGAATGTGGGGTCGGAATTGACTCGTTCTAGCATTGTTATAAAATTTTTAAGAAGATAGAGATTGATATAATTATCAAAGATAATAATCATTCATTTAATTACTGATAGGCTAAGTTGTTACTTCTTCTATATAATTCCATACTCTAAGCCTGAGTATGCACGATCTAGTATGTCTTCAGCGACCCTTACACGATTGAGTTTTTGCAGAAAATTCAGGTCTTTCGGCACTAGTCGAGCGGCAACACGTTTCATGCCCAAACAATCGTTTAAAATGGTACGAACTGATTCGTGAGAGACAGAGATTTCAGCGGCTATATCTCTCAGACTTAAACGACGATTTTCAGTCACCATTTCCTTTACTTTAGCGATGTTAAGTTCAGTTGAAGACGATTATGGTCGACCTGAGCGAGGCAAATCTTCCACTACATCTCGACAGCTTTTGAATGCACTGTACCACTCATACGCACGTGCTTTTGATAAAGTCGATTCACCGTAAGCCTTATGTAACATTTTCAGCGCTTCGGCACACGAAATTCGATTTGCAATGCAACATTTAAGACAGATTCTTTGTTCGATATTTTTATCCATTGTAAACATCGCACACACACACACACAGACTTGAGATGAACTGACAAGTGGAGCACTGTAAACAAACTAAATGACAGATGGCGCTCAAACTCCGCGTGAGCATAGAGGGCAGTTGTGCTAACGTAGCGACAAGAAGAATTTCAACACTTCCTTTAAGTGGGCTTTGTAAATGTACAGTTCCCGGTACTTTCTTGACAGAATCTATTTTGATTTATTAGTATATATTACGTTCATTTAGAAACTCATAGTTGTTTTCTTCAACTAAATAAGAAATTATAAAGGATTACTTAGATAAATTAACATGCAGACATCAAGCTCGTCGTTGCTGCATTTAAAATTTGTAAGTGACGAATTGATTCAGAGCAAAACATGGAGAGAAGGAGAAACTTCTTTGGAATCTCGAGTGTTGGGTTTAAGCAAGCATAAAAGATGATACAGAAGAGTCTTTGAAGAACTTGAACCTATAGTGAAGAACTAAGGAAAAGAAAAACTCTTTCGGCATACAAAATGATGAAACTTTCAAGAAAAAAAAGAAAATGACTGTACCTTGAGGTTTGGGTTATATTGAAGTTTGCTAAAAGGATTCCATTCAAATACTTTTCTCATTTCTCTCTCTCTCTCTCTTATTTTGGAAGGGGTGGTGGTTGAGATGCTTCGTTTGTCATCAAATATTGAAACTTGGCTGAAAACTGGTATAACGCTGTTATAGACACAAGATCTTTCTTCAGCAGCATCCCTCCCACATCTTTGAGTTATATGGGCGAACGGGGGAACCTGGAGGCGCTCTTGAAAAATCGATATGTAAGAGATGTTGTGTCTGTGTGTATACATTTGTGTCAAGTTTTACGATATCGAGTGTCACAAGCACTAAAGAGCTTCCGTAGAGGAACTCCAATTATGGGGTTCTCTTTGCGTTTTCCTCACCATCTATCTAGTCTTCGCCAACGCGAACAGTGGAAGAATAGGGAAGGGATCCCCGTTACTATATTTCCAAGAGAAGTTTCTACAAGAGCATAAAGTTAATTTTAAGAATTAATTATGTGCTATGTATGAGAATCTTCATAAATACACGGCAATATTTCAGGAATGAACATTCCATAGTACAAGGCTGAAAATTGATTGTGTGAAAAACTTTACAAGCGCCCAAAGTAGCCAAATTCATTACAAGAAATGTAATGTCTGGGCAAATAACGAACGTAAGCCATGTCAGGTTAACAAAAGGAAATCGAAATAATATCCGAACAAATATATTTGTGCAAAATTTATGATTGAAAAATGTATCCCACATAGCTCATGACTTCTTAGAAATACTCTATTTAAATTTTATATATCCGTAGAACGTCACAGAATATATCGGAATAAATTAGGATATTCTTAGTACATATTTGAAAAAATTAGAATAGTACTCTAAGCTTAACAATATTTCTGGAATATTGTGAGAATATCACGAAAGGACAAAATTTTACACACGTTCAGAGAATATAGTTGGAATCTTGCAAAGATTGTACTCAGATTATGTGCTTCTCCTGGACAATCAGTTATTCGTAAAATGTTCTACAAGTATACTAACAATGCCATAAGATATCCTACGTACTTTTGTAGCATTTTCCTAGAAATACATGTGTTCTATGTTAACTTAGAAGGGATTCCCCACAAAAGAATTTAATTTTGATGAACAAAGATGTGAATCTCCTAAGAGCTTCACTTCTCAATAATAAATTTCGCTCAATTACATTTTTGGGTACAACCTAGATTATAATTTGCTCAGCCAACACAAGCTTACGTCATTATATGTTATAATGTTATGCAATTTATGATAATGTCTCGCTGATTTGGAGCGCCAGTATCATCCCAAACTATGATTTTTTTTACGAAGCTTGATCTAATTATTTTTCATACTTGTATTATGATGAATTTTTTCCTTAAATACAAACAGTTCGTAAAAGAACGATGCAAATATTACAAGTTTTCCATTGGGATTCTGTTAAGATGAATGAGGCCCTAAGATTCAACAGAGGCTACGGAGAACTCTGCATAATTTTTTTCTTGCCTATATGTGTAGAACACATCTCCAAATAAACAAAATACAGATATATTAATTTTACATTCTGTCCTAGGTCAAAATAATGTGTCGTAGGGACTTAACGGGGTCCCACCCGGACATGATACACGCTCATAAACCTTTCCTGGTCGTTAATAATTAGATCCCAAAGTTTAGTGTATCTGGTCAGAAAACTGCAAAAGCAGAACCCAGACATAAACACACACACAGAGACAATATTGAGTTTTCTATAATAGAATAAACTTTTGTCTAAAATACGTATATAACCTGACAACTGTTTCTCGCTGAAAATATATTTTTATCTATTAAGTTGTTAATCTATATTATTTGAGTGAGTTTGAGGTAATCTTGATATTCAATCAAAGTAACAATTAATGCGCGCTACTGGTAAGTTATGTTGCCAGAAGGGAGATATAATTATCAATATTTTGTCATTTAAAATTATACACTTTAGAAGAACTTCATTGGAAGAAATGGAAGAGTGACAGAAAATGACTGTCATTTTGCTGGAAGTGTGTGTTTTAGAATTCAGTCACTGCGAGCAGCTCTAAAGAGCGAGTTTCCGAATTTACTTAATTGTAAATTAATACTGAATTAAAAGATGATGTGAATCATTTTAAACAGAAAGTTAGAAAGATTTTCTAATGTATAAACTTGAGTAAATACACAAGGCTACTTAAGAGGGCTCCTCGCTCCAACATTTTTAACATTTTTCAAAATATTTCACAAACTAAGAGCATTATCAAAAATTTAAATTCATAGCGCACTAGAACTTACGAATTACTATAGAATGCAAAGGACAGTGATATCGAGATCGTATCCATTGACGAGTGATACGTTTTTAAAGATTATGACGTCATTATTTGATTGAAGTCTGAGAACTCATCAATCGACAAGATTTCGAGATCACTGTCCATTGCATTTTATAGTAATTTATAATTTCTAGTGCGCTATGAATTTATATTTTTGATAGTACTCTTAGTTTTTAAAATATTTTGAAAAACGTTAAAAAGGGGGTGACTAAAGCGAGGAGCCCTTTTAAAAACAAAATAAATAACACAAGTTTCATACATAGTTCTTTCTCAATGCAAAAAAGAAGAAATAGTCAATTCAAATAATTGAAAGACAAGTCTTTTGAAATGACAAATTCTGAAAATTCGTATAAAATATTGAACACATGTGATTGACATTACAAGTCCAAAAACTCGATATTTTTTCTATTGAATTCTCTTGAGACTCGAGTTTAAAAGATAAATCACGGGAACTAAAGACTTCTGTCACTATATAAACAACAAAATTCAATACAACTACATGTTTTGTTGTATAATATTGGAAAAAGAGGGTTGTAATTTCACATCTAATTGTTTTTACGCTCATGCGTCAACAAGTTTTATTGATGGAAGGAGGATCTAAATACTTGTTTGGTTAGTTCTCTGAAGCGTCTATCTCATCCTTCTTTTCCTTCTGTCTTTGTAGTATAAAGTACTTTTCTCAAACTAAGATCTGATATACTTTTCTGGATCCTATTTATTAAACGGTCTACTAGAAGCGTAATATCCATCTTATGACAGATATTACTAACATTCAGGACCTTTCTTCCAAATGTGCAGAGATCCATGACATCGATATTAAGATTGAATTCTTACAGAACTGTATATTAAATACTTTTGATATTCGCGATCGTGACTATAGAAAGTAAAGGAACAAAATGTCAATTGCACTTACAAGAATACAGAAATTTGCGTAATTTTACCACCACTGTCATTCTACAAGAAAAAATAGCTTATTTTGCTCATCGCATTGGTTCTTGTGATAGTACACAAAGCATGTGGGAAATATTGTGCGACCTTGGAGTTGGTAACAATAATCCATCTCTGCATGTTCCTGATGAACTGAACAACGTTGACACTATTAACGCACATTTTACTAATGTTTACAAAATGGCAAAAACAAGCAATGAAATTTTTAATAAGCAAAAATCCAGGTTCAATTCACAGCAATATAATAATGCAAACGAAGCTTTTGTATTTCACTCAGTAACTGAAGCGAAAGTTAAAAATGCAATATATGGTATTAAGTCAAATGCACGTGCTTTATATGAAATAACAGGAAGATGCTTAAACTCTCATTGACGTTTATCTCCACTCATCCAAGATCTCGCTGCTTAGTGGTTGTATTCCAGAAGCCTGCAAGTGAGGAAAAGTTGTACCGCTAGCCAAGAAATTTCACGTTCAATCATTGAATAGCCTTCGTCCTATCAGTTTGCTGACAATTATGTCAAAAGCGTTACAGAAAGAAGTATTTCAGCAATTGACCAGTTACATAAACAAGAATGGTATACTGCTCACTATTCAATTCGGCTTCCGTCAGCATCACAGCACAACCACAGCCCTTTTAGATGTTACAGAGAAAACACTAAATTCAATAGATAATTCAATTGTAGTAATTTTAGTTTTATTAGATCTGACGAAAGCGTTTGATTTAATGTATCATTATCTCTTACTACCGAAAATGAAATATAATTTTTCTTAATCTGTTATAAACTGGTTTTATTCCTATCTATCTTGTAGAGAACAACAAGCGTTCCTTAACGGAGTAAAGGCTAAATATAAGATTCATCGGCGATAAAGGCTGTTATTCCTCAGTGCTCAATATTAGGTCCTCTATTATTTTCGCTCTATGTTGGCGAACTTGCTACAGTCATGAAACAATCGTCAGTTCATTTCTATGCCGATGACATTAATCTGTTGATCAGTACTAACTACTCCAGATAACATTATGACCATGATAGAACTACTCAATGAGGATATTTCAGCTGACTAATTGGTGCCTTGAAAATGGGCTAATAATTATTCCTACAAAATTTACTTTTAGAGTTCTAGAAACCCCACAGCAATTAGGCTAAATCAAACCACATGAACTGAACGTAGTCATAATGAACTCCAATATTTGCTTTTCGCCGACTGTGAAGAATCTTGGATTAATCATAAACCAGGAACCCAAGTCCAACAAACGTGTCTCTTATCAATGCGAAACGTAATTTGAGACAGCTTTATAAACTAAAATACTATATGTCACGCGATGCAAAGTTGTATCTTACTAATGCGCTAATCTTTCCTATCTTTGATTACTGTGACTCGGTCTATGGTAGTTCACTCTCTTTTCATAGTGCAAAACCAATTCAGAAAATATATAATATTTCTATTCGATTCATTTAGCTGGAGTGAATTCGAACATATCCTAACACAACGGTATTTTAAATTATAGCATTTTGCACATGGTAAATTTGATTTATACTCTTAATTATGAAGAAATTATCTAAAAAATCCTTGTAATGTTTAGTAAAAATAAAGTACAGTAAAGTATATTATAGTACTACATTATGACATTATAGTAATAGGTCTATGTTTGAAAAATTGTTTAGTTTACTTTAAAATATAGTTGTTTTTTAACACGTAGTACAGTACGGTACTAACCTACAATACGTAAATCACTATGTTTCCGGTTTAACCGAATTTTCATCAAATTCACTTGGTTTCATCAAATGCGGTTAAACGGATCTTCAGTGTATCTCCAAAATGAAAAGTTAGGTCCAGATAAATTTTTCAAAAACCTTTTGCGGCTCGATCTAACTGGAAATTCATTTCATAATACAATCACTGATTCTTGCGGCTCTGTCGGCCTGAGCCTAAGAAGCCAAAATCAATTCAATTCAAGTCAATTCTTGTGATTCTGTGAGTCTGTGTTATTCTACTTCACATTCAGAAGCAATTGGGTGAAATCAATGATTACCCTTTCATTAGTTGTACGATGAATGGAATCGTTTCTTTGATTAACAACCGGTTCAGCAAACCAACCAAGACGTTAACAACCTGTTTAAGTGAATCGATACGAACCGGCTGAATATCACCATTGGTTTGAGGGCCAAAGTGCGAGTTTAGAATTGTTGGCGATTTGTTTGGCATTCTGGACCACTGTGCAAGCCTTTAAAATTACTGAAGTAAGATTATAAACAAGAAGATATACAAAATGTACGGATTTCATAGTATATAGTGGTTGTGCGTTCTATTACATAAAATGACTTCTGAGATAACATGCATTGTTACATATGTTACTAAAGTCTAATAAAACCTTTTATACTCTCAATGGAATGTTTGTGACCAGAATTTCTTTAAAATTTCCTTTAATTTTGTCCAATTACTTGAAAACTGTGACAGACATTTTCCGTTTTAATTACATCTCGTTTGTTTATCTCATCTTCACATCTGTGGCAACAGCGGCTTGGTTAAAGCCTACGTAGAATTCAAAATGGGAGCAAAATTTAGTTGAAAGGAGAGTGACAGATTTCTTATAGTTTATTTTCTGTAAAATGAACAATATTTTTCTCTCTTTGAAATTCTTGAATGTACAATGAAAGAATTTACCATTTCTAATAACGTCTTAGATTGTCACACAGCTCTACAAAGAAAATCGGCACCGTTGGGAAAACTTTCTTCTTAGTACTTGGCTGAAACTTAATTAATTTAACTGAAGAGGAAAACATACAGACGGAAACTTATAAACGTATGTCCGTCATGTATTTCAAAGGACAGTCTTAGTCTGCTCTTGCTACTTGGAATTTTGATATCTGAGAAAATACGTAAGAAGAAAAACAAGAGTAAAAATATGTATAAAATAGTGAACAGGAGAACAGTCTATAATAGTTGAGGTTAACTTTAGATCAAAAGGTGAGTTTTGAAGAAAATATTATTAATTGAACTTCTTCAGCATTATACATTTAGTAAGCATGGCAAAACGGCAGTGTACAACCTTGGGGATTTTGATTATATTATGACCATGTTCTACGTTCTGTATACTACAAACAAAACTAGAAAACTATAGTGTGGTCTGGGCCGGTTGTGCACAAAATATAATGATTTGTACTAATCTTTTAACTGCAATATATGGAATATGAAGTATAGTTTTAAAAGAAGTTTAAGGTAACTTGAATTGACTACTTACTAATTGCCTTTTCGTGGATGTGGTTGCTAATATTTCGTGTTTTCTTTCTGTTACTCTAATGTTTTGACTGTTTTGGTAACTTGTATTTGATTAAGTTGTACTCATTAGTTGCTAGGAAATAAATCAAATCAAATCTATATTCATCATCCAAATATTACATCTTACATCTTTGCTTTACATTACGTTAAGTTAGTCCAATTCGATTAGGTATATGCATAACTGTAAATAAGACATAATAATGACGAAGTTTCCTGTGTGTGAAAAGGGTTGTCCTACAGCTAGGTAACTCATCGATAAGAGTAGATACACTGTAAGTTCAAGTACCAAAACTGGTCAAATACAGAAGTTGTGTGTGTTTGTACGTATTTAAGCATTTTCAAAACTTGCAATAGATACACATACGTTACTTATTATTATTAAGTTCAATTAGTGTATTAAGGTGCGAAATAGATTATTATAAATGATAATAAAAATACTACATCTTGAACGATCAACTTAACTTTAAAAACTATGAAACAGCTTACATTTTAAATTAATAAATAATATAACAAAATATTTTCTTTTTTTCTTTTAATGTTTTACTTCAGCTGTTGCTTCTCTTGATATCCACTACAGAACAAATCAGTCGTTGACTGAAGAAAGGAGATCCATTCTAACATGTAAGTAGCTAAGTAGCTTCTAGCTACAAAAAAATGCATTAACAGCTATTCCTTTCATAACAACCATGATGAAGCCAACCTTCTTCAAATTAAATTTAATATATACTAAGTTGTGACCTACAATACTAAGTTTTAAACGTATAAGAAGTACGAACATAACTGAAATTGTAGAGAGATTTTAATACCAAGAGAAGCGAAAAGCTATAAACTTATTCTAATGATTGAAACGAACATTTATAATATGAAGTCTATTAACTGAATCATGTGAGCGTTGGTTTTATTTTTATGATCCTATAAGTCGACATGAAATTAGGTGCGGCGATTTAAAAAAAAAAGTGATTTATCAGTTTCTTCATTCAGATTTTTATTGCACTAGACGACGTCTCAACGTTTTGAACCTCTATTTTGACAGAAAACTCTTTACTTTACGCCTTTTGTCTACTCTATAACCTTATTTCATAAATATACAAGCTAAAATAATACGTTAATACCATGTGCGAAATTTAAATGATATGTTAAAAATCTTTCTTTCTTCCTTACATTCAGTTCAAAAACTGCATTGGGTGGACGATTCTTTCAGCGCATAACATTAGGGTGAGGGAACTCTCCCCCAATCACTCCAGTTTCGCCTCCAATGCCTTATCGTCGACTCTTCATTAGGAAAAATATTTTTAACACGCGTCTTTTAACGTCTCTTAAGGTTTGCAAAGAATCTCATTTTCTCTAGTACTATCATCATATTTTATTTCCTGAAAATATATTGAAAATGGGTTAATCGTTAGTAAGTCCAAGAGATTAGAGAGATATCTTTATTTAGGCTTATTTTTGCTTAGAGATTTAACTCTCATTATGGTAATATAGTGTTTAATTACTTCAATGTAAGTCAAATTCATTGGTCACTTGGAATGTATATCGTATATTTATAGGACTATTCCATGTAGTAGTAGCACTTAGGTCTTGAAGACGAAGAGCTATGACAAAAACGTTACGTTGCTCTGAAGCCGTATTGCTACAAATGTGTTATCAAATAACAAGAGGATAGTAATTTGTTTTTAGAAAGATTGAAAATTACTAATTATACATCCATCTCCCCGCAAATGCAGATCAGTATTGTAGAATGGAATACACTGAAACACGAAGCATATTCAAATTTCCCAAAGCTATTGTTTGTTTCAATATAACAGGGTCAACTATGGCAACAAAGTATCTTTTCAGTTTGGCAGAGTGTGGCTTGTGCACTCCGTAATGCTAATGTGCGGCTAACTACAAAGCAATTAATTCTACGCACTGACACCCAGAGTTTTTTCAGCAATATATTTCAGGCAAGAAAGTCAATAATGCGAGGCAGACAGAGTAATTAATTCTCGATTTGTACGTACAACTGTGCGAAACGTAACTGTAAGCTAAAGTAGCAAAACACAAACTAATTTGAAATCAACGTGAGAAGTGTGATTACATTTGAGTCTAATATGTTGCTTTATTCCTTTTATAGTGTTTGAAAAGCAAGGCTAAATCACTGAGGAACGCGCTGAATCTTGTTAAAGAGAATAGTAGCAATGAACAATTGTATTTGTATTCTTACTTCAAATCTTTATTTTTGTTCTACATATCAGTCATTGTATATACCAGATGCACTCACGTTCCTGTCAAGAGTTCAACATTTCAGCAAAACATAAACAGATAAAATGAAATTCGTTTATTAATTGGATTCATAGAGAAATCTATTGCAAACATTTTCTCCTTTGGTGGCGCGTTAAATTCAATAAACTAAACAACATGGAACTTTGAGAATCGACTTTTCTTTAAAATCCTATCATATGTCGATATGTTTAAGAAGTCAAATGTTACAAAAGTTAAATTCCTACAATTTATTATAATACATGTATATAACCTACAACACACACAATTTGCATTGCACTAGTACTGTCTAACAGCGAATCAGAAGCCAGTAGCTTGAAGAAAATGAAGGAGAGTACTCTTGCTATAAACACCGATATTTTTCCGATGCAGATATATTTCTGTCACTGTAAGAAATCTATCCAGGGTTGATTCCTTTTCCCCGAGTTAAAACATACGGTGGTACTTATATCCATTTACCAGAAAGTTACAAGGAATGTGTCAATTATGTAGAATATGTCAATTATGCTGCCATTTCACTAGATTTCGCTGCTTTCACAAATCCTTTCCTAAGAATGAAATTCAGATTTTTGACGCAGCAACTCCTTACTTTTGACACTACGGTGGCCAGAGTCAGCTGAATTCCACAATGAATGTGAAATGAAAGAAAGCAGAAAAATAAACCTGAAAACTTGCAACAACTTATGCGTATCAGAATGTGAGCCATAGATGCCTAAAGGCTATAAAATTAACCTTGAGCGTATCAGGTATCACAGGATAAGGGTTAAGCCTTAGTGCGTTATATCCAGATAGGTATGACATTGTTATAGAGAATGAATAACTTCTGTGTAGCAAGAACACACTTTGAACTAACAAGGGAACTACGTCAGCTGATCAGTCAATATTTACATGAAATATTTTATCCACTAGAGTCTGCCCTCTAATAAGGGAAAATGACATCCATAGATCAAAGCTTCTTGAAATATTTGAACAGTGGCCACTCCCAAATCCTCGAGAACACCCCCAACTTAAAAGAGATAGAAACCGTGATAAACTCCACTTACACCCTCTTAATTTTGACTGTACACCCCCAAACTGAAAATCCTGGTGGAATCCCTGATTTTAAACAGAAATTTTTAGAAAACTCGATTTGTGCTTATTTGCACACGGTAAGGCAAACGTCTCAAGACATTTTATGTTCTGAAAACTCTGCGGGGATTTGATCCAACCTTTGCACATGGGGAAATATGAGTATTATGGACGCCATCTTGAAAGTCTACATCTTGGATTCAACTCGAGAATTTCAGATAGGAAGAGGGTCATATGATATATCGTTTTAGGTTAGCTTGTTCCCAGAGATTCAAATATGAAAACAGTTATTACCTACACTTATTTGTTTAGGACATAGGGGCTCTGAAATCGATCATTCAAAAATATATTTAACTCTGGAGCTAGTAAAAGAATATACAACATAATTAAAGCCTGTACTTATCTTTGTGTTATGTGTTTGTACAACAAATTGTTTAATAGATGCATAGATAATTGAAAACAACAGCAAATGGTTCTGAATGTCTTCCAAATTAACCACATGTTGTAAAACGCCAAATTCCAATTCAGAATCTCTATCTCCTACACAAATAAACTGTGGTGACAAATGTCTTCATATTTGAATTTTCGGGAACAAACAAGCCTAAAACGACATCTCACATGACCCTCTTTCGATTTGAAATTCGCGAGCTGGGTCCAAGATGACGGCCATAATACTCTTACTCTCATCAGGTGCAGCCTTTCAGTTATTGTCATTACTCAAAATTTGGATCAGATTCCTGCAGAGGTTTCATCACAGGAAATGTCTTTAGACGTTTTCCTTGTCATGTCGTACAAATAGGCACAAATCGAAATTTCTAAAAATTCCTGTTCAAAATTTTCAAAAAGTTTAGTCGATGGATATCATTTTCGCTCATTAGAGGTTAAAACCGAGTGGGAAAAAATATTTAATGTAAATATCGACTGATGAGCTGACGTAGTTTTCTTGTTAGTTAAATCAAGGTTGTAGGGCCACGGTGGCTCAGTTGGTACACACAGTCGTTCCATGGGTGGTGAGCGGAACGGTCGTCTTTCTGCTCGCTTGTGGGCGATCGAAGAGTGTGTGGTGGCGGTGTCGGTGGAGTGGTTTTGTCCCCGACTCCCGCTTTTTTCCTATTTTTGTGCATCTAGTATTGTATAAAGTTTTTCTAATGGCTACATATGGAAAACAAATAGTGCGAGTAAATACTTTGTCAGTTGACTTTACTACGTTTCCTCAACGCCCACTCATTTTGTCAGTACATGACATGGTTCATGATTGTTTCCGATTAGAGCCTAGTGAAGTTTTAGCCATTGAACTGTGTAACTATTTAAAAAAAAGTGTACGTTAAATGCGTAAATAGAGAAGTTGTAGATAGAGTTTTACGACAGTGCAATAATGAGGCTATATATATCCAGAACGGACTTAGGTATGTATTACTAGTAGACTTAGATCGACCAGCCGAGCCCAGTTTTATAGTAAGGACAGTGCCGATAGAGATAACGGATCAGGAGATCGAGGATTTTTTTTCAGTGTATGGCAGTGTTTCTGCCGTCCAGAAAATTTCCTATCAAAATATTAGGTTTGAAGTGTACTGTGGCAAGAGACAGATATTTTTTTCCAAGTTAAATCGAGTTCCTCCCAGATATTTGCGATTATCCAATTTACATTTTCAAGTATTTCCGACTGATAATAAGGTACAACAAAATTTCACACAGTCTCTAGAGTATACACCGATAGACCCTAATCCAACTCCCGCATTGGAAAAAACTTCCACTAATTTTCCTACAATACAACAAAGTTTGCAACAGACACACAGTTTGCCCCTTGTTTTAGGTGAGTCATCTATTGATAAGGCAGAGCAGACTGCTACCACAGACACAGGGAATCTCCAAGAACGTACGCCTGAAGCGTTCGTTGACAGTGCTAAACCTGTGGCAGAGGCTAAAGAAGACAAAGACCAAGAAAATATAGCATGGGCTGAAGTGTTGTGTACCGAGCTGGCGTCTGATAGTGAATTAGTGTCTGCAGTAGAAGGTTTTCCCATTGCGCCTTTTATTTCTGATTGTGCCAGAGAAAATACTTCCACGACGGAAACAGCAGAACAGTCTGTATCCTTTCTCGTACCAGGTAAAGCGGGTGTAAGTGACAGCGAAGTTCATAAAACCAAGAATATCACCTCCAGTGATTCGGACGAGGGTAATACCAAGGGACCTTATAAACGTACCAGATATAAAAAGGCCAAGGTAAGTCCGTTATCCAGTATTAAAAACTCGAAATACGGAAGGAAACCAAAATTGTAGTTCGGGTTGGCGGAAGATAACGGCTGTGTCCTTCTTTTCGGACATTCAGACGGTGACATACATGAAGTTCTCCTTCTTGATCTTCCTGGAACTTTATCAAGACACGGCAGGCCCTAGCAACCGTAGTCTGCGGCAGAGGAAGGTAGTAGCTTCATCCTCTTCTCCCGACATTCTGTCGGTGACTTTTTTGAAAAACGTTTTTCTTTTTTCCTGGATAAATATCAAGTGCTCGGTGACCACCTTTAACGGATCCACGTCTGTGTCCAGTGCTCTTAGGAACGTACATTCCTTAGTGTTTACATTGCGGTCGTTGGTTTTTCAACATGAAGTTACAAGGTTACATACGCCAGCTCTTTTGGTTGCTTCTTGTAAGCTACTGGACTTTGGAACTCTATTATACACATTCCATGACATCGTCCTCTGATTTATATAACTTTCGAATTGGGACCTTTAATACATGTAAAGCTTCGAGTCAGAAATTTTGTCAAACAATTACAAACTTTCTTAGAGACCAGCTGATTCATATAATTGCTTTTCAAGAGATCAGCAGTGTTAATCTTGATATTTATAATTATACTTATGTCAAAAATTATAATGTAGTAGACAAAGTGGGATGCAGTTTTGCGATCAGAAAAGATATTGAATTTGAAGTTGTCTATAACAATCCAAACGGTAGAATTTTTGGTATATATATAGAAGGCCTTACCATCATAAATGTTTATTTAAACAGTGGGTCTGACGGTAGAGAGGGGCGTAAACAAGTTTTCTTTGAACTAGCCTGCTACCTTCAATCTATTAAAACAGGACACTATGTTATCGTGGGTGATTTTAATTCCATCTATATGAACAATCTGCGTCTACATCAAATAACAATTTTAGCCAGGAATTTCGACAGATTATGAACACCTCTCAGTTATGTGAAGTGTGGAAATTTTTTAATCCACACCAAACACTGTATACATTCATCACTTCAAAGTGTAAAAGCAAATTAGATTATGCTCTGGTTTCGCCTCAACTGACACAGAGGCTCTGTTCTATAAAAAACTATAAACTGGCGTACTCCGATCATAGTTCTTTGATTTTTGACTTTAAGTGGAATATACATTTATTTGTAAGAAAAGCCTATGTGTGGCGTCTTAATTCTACATTCTTGATAGATGAAAATTTCACTACACTCACCCAGGACTTGTGGGCGGAGACAGATAAATACTATCGTACCCCATCTACGTCGTTAAGGGTCTGGGAAAAAACAAAAAAACGTTTTCGTAACGCATATAAATCTTTTACTTTTTCTTATTATGAGGATAAAAGGAAAATGTTAGCTTACTATCAGGAATTATTAACAGCGTATAATGACCAAGCTATGCTGAATTCTGATTACATTCCTAAAGTAAGACAAACACAAGCTCATATTAAGTTATTATTACAAGATAATGTTATAGGTCTAAATAAACGTAACAAATTAAGACAATGTGGTATTACTGAGACGTTAAACCTGGCTAATATTCTTTTAGATCGGAAAAAGAGGGATACTAATTTCATTAAATCCTTCCGCAACGAACAAGGTATTATATTTCATGATAAAGATATTTACTCCGGTATACGTAACCAATATAGGGAGTTATTTCAACAAAACTATGCTCATGATTATGATATACTGAGGGAGTTTGAAATCCCTGGTCTACCGTCTCTCTCTACGGAAGATCACGTCGCTTTGCAAGCACCTTTTACGACAACTGAAATTCTTACAGCCATCTCTCAACTTAACTCCTCTTCTATGGGGGGAGAGGATGGTTTTAACGCCGCTTGGATGAAACAGAATAAGGAAAAGATAGCTTCTCATTTAATGTCCATTTTTAACTCCGTTTGGGATGCTCCCCAAGGTGATACTGAATTCTTCACTCAATTGGTATTCTTATTAAGAAAAATCAGGAAATGGCTTCTGTTGATAACTGTCGCCTGATTCATCTTCAAAACAGTGATACAAAAACTTTTTTTCGGTGTCTGGTGAATAGGCTTCATTCCTTTACCTCAAAATTACTCCATCCTTGTCAGAGCGGTCATAAGGGGACTAATCCTATCTACGTTCAGCTTATGAATATTCGTGACGTATTATTACATGCTAATGCAGGTCAGACGTATCCTTTTCTTCTTCTTAAGACTGATTTTCGCCGTGCATTTGATAGTGTACATCATACTTTCTTATTTCAAGTACTCACTCTTATGAACTTTCCACCTCGATTCTTACAGTTGATAAAATGGGTATTCACAAATCGTTTCGTTAAATTGTCCATTAATTCTGTTGTTGTTCCCAAAATTAAAATTGACGTTGGCGTTACTCAGGGGTGTTGCCTGTCCCCTATATTATATAGTTTGTCGTTAGTTCCATTCGTCACCGCTGCTTATTCTTCCCTTAGTGGAATCACTTTACTTCAAAATCCGTTAAAATGCATTGTTTATGCCGATGACACAAACTTTCTCATACAGAATAATCTCGATCTTGAAAATATTTTACACCTTCTTACAAAGTTAGAACGTACCTCTGGCATCACATTGAACCCTCACAAAACCCATGCATTAAATTTACAAGCAAATATAACAGGTTCGAGTCTTCAATCTCTTAATGTCAAGCAAACTCTAAATATTCTTGGTGTAGAATGGCATAGTGACTTTGCTACTACAGTGACTAACGCAGAAAGAAGACTTTTAAAAAACTTCACTATTGACACCTTAACTTATAATAAATGCCTTTCTTCTTTACTGGATAGAGCTAGATTTCTCAATACGTTTGTATTCAGTAAAATGTATTTTCAATTGCAGTTGTTTCCAGTCTCGAAATTATTTTGGGCTCAAGTTCACAAATATGTAGGATATTTTCTTTGGTTCCATCAACTTCTTCGTACTCCTAGACCGGTATTGTATAAAAGATTGGAAGAAGGAGGTATTCAGTTGAAAAATATTCAAATTCAGGCTAAAGCATTGCTTTCACATAGATTGATTCAGGTCCTATGTAATTACACTGATAACTTTTCTTCGGACGCTTTCCTTTTAACTATCAGGGACACAGACCTCAACGCACCGGTTAATATTCGATCGGTACAAGGTCCTATGAGGACTTTCTCTTCTGAGTTGATAGAATTGGTTTACGCCATAATTGGTAAAATAACTATAGAGGATTATTCAGTGAAAGACTTATATAAATATTTTAATGAAAGAGCATTATCCGCTCCTGTTGCATACGGTACTGTCACGAATGCTGATTGGTTAAGGATCTGTAAAAATTTGGCCGTTTTGAAATTTGACTCAGTATTACACCATCATATGTTCCTACAAATCTATAATTTAGAGTATTTTGGAAGTAATCTTTATAAAAAAGGTATTCGCGAGTCTGAAGCATGTAGCAAATGTAAATTGAAAGAGACGTATCGACATAAATTGATAGAGTGTCATCAAAAGGGACCTATTTGGACTAAATTTTTGACAATATTAGGTCGTATTTTACGAGTAAACACGAAAAAAATGACTTGTGAAAATATATTTGCAGAACCCAGCTTCCGGTTGTTTCCACCTGCAAAACAGAAATTTACCATGTGGCTTATAGCACAAACTTTGCTTATTTTCAAATTTGAACATGACTGGCAGGATGAAAATTGGTATGTTGATTTTTATTGTATAAATATCGCAGGTTGAGTTTATTTTATAAAGAGACTGGTTTGGCTTCATATTATAAGGTGTTATATTAATTATTATCTTCTTTGGTTTGTTATCGTTACGGTTAAGTTTTCCTTTTTCAACTCTATATTGTAATTTTTGTCGATTTATCTTCGCTTTTTTGTATTTGTTTTTTTGTTAAATAAATGGTAATATTTAAAAAAAAAAAAGGTTGGTAGAGCGCTCACTTCTGGTGCTAGGGGTCGTCGGATCGATCCCTGCTCATGCCAAGTGGGCTTTGTGGTGGACAAACACCGCGTGCGTAGGTTTTCCCGGGGTACTCCCGTTTCCTCCCACTTTCTTCACTCCAGCAATTCATCCCATCATCATCCCTAAGCCATAGTTGCATAAAGACCTTAAAATAAATTCAAATTCAAATCAAGGTTTGTGTTTGTATGGATGTGCTTTTATGCTCTGTGCACTGTCACAGGAACACGCAGTATCAATGCCAACTGACACGTAGGGCGATATGCATAATATGACGGATGACTGCAGTTGGGTATAAAGATAAATGTATTTCCCTAAGCTTGTACTTTGCGATTTGGCGCTGAGGATTAGCTCCGAAGTGAAACCAGTCTCAAATTCAAAGGATAACGTACCTTTATTAACATAGCACACTCAAACAAAGGGAATAGTAAGTAGCAAATGATGGTTTGTTGTTAGCCAAGATATCGGCTTTCCTTTTGGAATGTTGGGAAAGTAAATCATGAAATGGAATAAACATGTTTCGAAACTACTATTTCCTCTCATAGAAGATTCGTACGTAAGGGCCACACACAGCGTAGTGAATAAACAAATTATAAGTACCTGGTGCTGTTAGACCTGTCAGATGGTTTTCCACCTTCTTCTTCATAGCCTATTGCTATGTACACAAGAAGGGATAGTGTGTTGTCGTAAGACACAGATTTTAACTGAGTACATTCTACATACGATATAGCAACCATCTAGATTCAAGCTAGTAAGAAGTACGTCAGGAGTAGCTACAGACTTCCAAACTGTTCAATTGGGCGCAAGTTTGTTTGCTATAACTTCAATAGTTTTTGTTTTTAATAATTTGGACTTTAAACCATTAACGCAAATGTGTCACAGGAAAATAGATAGTATTTTGAAAGATATGAGACAATGAGAATTAGATATTTTAAAATTGATGCACTTCGGGATACTGCCATCTTGGATTTTAATATAGGATATTTGAGTTCACAATCTTAAAAATCTTAGAAAGCTTGAAATATAAACTTTCATGAAAATCGGATGATATTTTAAATTTGAGTTTGTCCTGTTGTCATTTTGCTTTTCCAGATTAAATATAATTTTGGCTTCAGTTTGGAGGTTAAACCCCTTAACCTCCACAAATGAAATTTCACAAATATTTGAGTGGTATTTAATTCACAGCTTGCGCTTGCTTTCGGCATGTAAGCATTCTATATTACAAATATTCAAATATGTCTGAAGTTGGCTATATGATAAAAGGCAAGTAAAAAGTAAGTCTTTAGTTCAGTTTTGCGTACATAAACTTGTAAAACACGCTTTGTCTCCTTAGGCACTTATGTGCAATCAAGCAACACCCGAGTTTCACGTGGATGATAGATGCGGAAAGGACTCAAAACATTCCAACTATTGTACATTTAGCTGACAATGAATCGCCTGTCGTACTCGAAGGGCGAGGAAAAGAAGGGACACCAGAAAATTTAAGAAAAATGAGAGGTTAAAGGAATGTAGAAGTAAAGTACATAAAAGGTATTACAAATGACTGAAAGAAATTTAGAATATGAAAGTAGAGTAACGGAGTTTTCACTTCTATCTTCCACTTTCATTTTAAGCTTAATGTAACAAGATTAATCCATAATTCAGTTGATAAAACTTAGTCATTCTTATTGTTCATCTAAATTTTTAACTTTATCTTTCAATATAATTTGTTTCAGGATGACAACATTTTTATTATCTTAACGATGTCCAGATTCAGACCATTTCTGCCATTTTATAGAATACAGTAGAGTCCCGCTAATCCGAAAATTCGGATAAACCGAAGAGAGTCCAGAGAAAATATGCCAAATTATTTTTAATTTTAACTGAAGAGGGGAAAAAGAAAATAGTTTTTTGATGTAAAACGTTTATTTATATACAACGTTCGAGAAACGAATAAGTACAAAAGTATACTGTACAATTTTAATTACATACTGTAATCAAAGTACGGTACTGTTCATTATAAAAACCTTAAGGACACAGGCCTAGTAAAAAGTATAGGTCCAGATATTTCGATCTTTTGCTAATCCGTTCGGATTAGCGGGAATATAGTGTATATATTTAAAACCAAGAGGAAGATCATGGAAGGTATCGGTCCCAGGATATTCAGGATACTATTCTTACATTTGCCTGGTGTCACCGAGAGAGACTAAAAAAATAGACTGTACCGATATGCACTCTTTCCATAATTTGGTCTTAGCGCAGGTAAATAATAAAAACGTTGGTAGAAGCAATACAGGAAAGGAAAATTTGAACTGAAAAAGTTTAAAATGAAGAGATGAGAGAGACTTGTGTAATAGTTCGAAAAAATACTCAGATTCGGCAGGAACAGATGGAAGTACGAATGGAGCATGGGATTTTATAAAGCATTGTTTCTTCGATGCAACAGGAGAAGTAATAGGATACCATGAAAAGAAAAAAGTTGGTTATAGAAGAAATGTTGAACAAAATTGAAGTGTATAGGTACAGAAGAAGGTAAAAGTTGGACAGGAAGCTAAATAATGAATTTGGAGGAAAAAGACACAAAGGGAGAGAAACATGGATTACAAAGAAATGCAATAAAGCAAATGTCTTGAAAATAGCAGAAATATACGATCTGATGTACAAGAAAGAATAGTAATGGAATTTGTAAGAAATAGAAGCAAATCTGTGAGTTCATTGGAGGACAAAAATGATGCCCCCATCAATGATCGGAAAAATATATTGGCTAGATAGAAAGAATATAATAATAATTGTTGAAACATCCCAGCATACACGTTGATTAAATATTGAAGAAGTAGAAATGTTGTGGTGAAAAGAGGTTGAAAATAGAGAAAACCTTGAGTTCATTTATGAGATGCAAAATGATAATGCAATGGATGAGGATGCTATTCCGATTGAATTGATAAAAAAAATGAAGGAGAGAAAGGAAAGAGCAGAATGCTGTGATTCTGCAACGAAATTTATAATACATGAGAATGGCCAAGCGACATTTTAGATACAACAATGATATATTGGAGAAAAGGAAGAATGGAAGGTGTGAAAATTACAAAACCTTCAACCTACTAGCGCATTTCTACGAATATTAAACAATATGATACATTAGAGTGAATGTAGAAATTGAAGATGAACAGTTCGAATTTCGAAGAGGGAACGAATCAAGGTACGCGATTGGATTGTTAAGAACAATAGAACAGAGATACACAGAGAAAGGTAAGGAAGTATACGTAGCATTTGTGGATTTGGGAAAGGCATTCAATCAAGTGTTGAAGAATACGTGTAGAAAGGTTGAAGACTTATAAGGAACTTTCATCTGACTCAGAGAATGACAAAAGTAGGCAATCAATAAAAGTAGACAATGACTTATCAGAAAGAACTGCAATAAATCGAAGAGTGAGGCAGTTACTGTCTCTCGCCCGTATATATATATATATATATATATATATATATATATATATATATAGATGCTTATCAGAATAATGGAAACACCTGAACGAAAGTGCAACTTACCAGATTAATATGGTGTCGGGCCACCTTTCGCCTTCAGAACAGCCTTGATGCGACGTGGGATGGAGGCATAGAGGTCGTGAATGGTAGCAAGTGGAATATTACACCATTCCTCGTGCAGGGCATTGGCCAGTTCTGTGAGAGAGGATGGAGGTGGAAATCGTCGCCGGAGTCGTGTTTCCAAGATGGACCACAGATGTTCAATTATGTTGAGATCTGGGGATTGGGCGGGCCAGGGGAGGTGTTGAACTTCATCCCGATGTTCCTCAAACCACGCTGCAACAACTCCAGCTGTGTGAATGGGTGCATTATCATCCTGGAATATGGCGTCATTGTCCGGGAACAACATCCGGACCATAGGATGCAAGTGGTCTCCTAAAATTGCGACATAATCGTTGGCAGTGATGCGTCCGCGAAGTGTGACCACAGGACCCAATGAAAACCATGATATTGCGGCCCACAGCATCACCGTGCCGCCGCCATGTTTCACAGTTGGGCGGAGACACTGCAGATCATACGCTTCTTTGGGCGTTCTCCACACATAAACACGGCCCGTGGTTTGGAATAGGGTGAATGGTGACTCATCCGACCATACCACACGTTTCCAGTCGTCAACGGTCCAAGTTGCATGGTCGCGGCACCATTTGCGGCGTGCTAAAGCGTTCTGGTCCCTGATGAGAGGTTTGGCCCGTGCAACACGACCCCGTAAGTTCATGTCATGTAATTCGCGGCGGACTGTGATTGTCGAAACAGGTTGGGGGAGGTGCTGATTGAGTTCCTCCGTCACTTGCGCCGCAGTGGCACGACGGTTCCGCGTGACAATGCGCTTTAATACCCGGCGTGCCCTGTCACTGATGCTTTTCTTCCGCCCACTGTTCCGCTTCCCCGATGTGGTTTTCCCGTGTATTGTGTAGGCCGTCATCACCTTCGACACTGTCCCTGGCGACACACCTAACACACTAGCCACTGCCGTCACACTCACTCCACATAACCGCGCACCAACAATTTGCCCTCTTTGAAACTCTGAGAGGTCTCCCATTTTACACTACCTCCGTCTGCTGCAGAAACTGCACACTCCTGTTCCACGACGCCTGACGTAGTATGGAGACCGACCTAACACACCACCACCAGCAGTCCGGCGCTGCGGTCGCCACGACACCACTGCCAACCCATACATCTGACGTGTTGCCAACTACAGGTGTTTCCATTATTCTGATAAGCATCTGTATGTGTGTGTGTGTGTGTGTGTGTGTGTGTGTGTGTGTGTGTGTGTGTGTGCGCGTGTGGAGTGAAGTGACAAAAATCAAGGGATAGCGGAAAGGAACTAGTTGACGCTGCGAAGTAGTTACAGTGTGGTCAGTTGGACTTCTGTGAGTACAGTGAAACATCGTGTATCGTGGTGATGACAACCCGACGAGAATTATTGTCGTTTGAGCGCGGGATGATAGTTGGTGCTAGACGAATGGGCCATGCGATTTCGAAAGTCGTCCGGACAATGAATTTTACTCGCTCCATAATGTGAAGGGTGGACCGTGAGTGGACAACGCAGTGGCTGCCCACGGGTGATGAATGACTGCGACGTCTAGGCAGATTTATCCGGGAAAGTGACAAGCAACAGTGATCTGATAGGAGGAATCAAAACAGAACGTTCCGGGAACGTGTCTTGGAGGTCAGTGTAACGCAATTTGGTCTCCAGGGTGTATCGCAGCAGAAGACCGACTCATGTGCCGCTAGTAATCGCTTCTCATCGACATCTGCGACTCACGTGGGGTCGGGAACACGTGGATTGGACCTTAGAAGACTGGCCACGTGTAGCGTGGTCAGATGAGTTATGTTTCCAATTGGTAAACGTGGATGGCAGGGTTCGGGTGTGCCACAGACTCCATGAGGCCATGGACATAATTTGTCAACAAGACACTGTTGAAGTTAGTAGTGGCTCCGTCATGGTATAAGGCGTGTTTGGATCCTCTGGTCCACTTACACCGAACATTGACCGGCAAGCGCTATGTTCAGCTACTTGGTGACTATCTCAAGTCCTTTATGGATTTCGTGTGCCCTGCCAGGATTAAAATTTTCCAGGATGAAAATGCGCCATGTCAGCGGGCAGGAATGGTATGTGACTAGTTTGAGGAAGATTTTGGTAACTTCCAAGGCATGATTTGGACCCTAACTCGCCAGACATGAACCGTATCGAGCACGGGTGGAATTATCATCGAACGGGCTATTTGAGCCCAGGATCCTCCACCCACAACAACCACTCAATTGTGGACGGTAATCGAGACTGCATGGCTGCACATCCAGCCAGCGGACTACCAGCGACTTTTCGGGTCCCTTCCACGTCGAGTTTCTACACTTCGCCACGCTCGAGGAAGTCCCACATTTGATTTTTATTGTAGGTATATCATGGATTTTGGCACTTCAGTGTGTATAGAAGAGGCACATTCTTCGAAACCGACGGAAGAATTACGGTCAAGGCAATAAAAAATCAAATGCATTCGATTTGCGGATAATATTGTTCTTCTTGCAGAAAATGAAACATCACTTAAGATGATATTAAGACAACAGCAGATAAACTGTTAAGAATGAGGAATGAAAATAAACGTAAATAAATCAAAAGGGATGGTAACTGGAAACAGCCGAGCCATAGCAATCAACATAGGAAGAGAGAAGCTAGAAGAGGTATCAATACTTCAAGTATTTGAGAAGTATTATAAGTGAGGATATAAAATATGAAGAAGAGATAGAATGACAATGGTGAACCAGGCGTTCATTAAGAAGAAGAATCTCTTCTTCGGATCAATAAACAAAGAGTTGAGGAAGAGATTGATTCAATGTTGTGTACATTGTATGGAGTAGAAACGTGGCCTCTGCGAAGGAGTGAAGAAAGAAAATTGTAAGCCTCTGAAATGTGGACATGGAGAAAGGAAAAATAAACTGGAAAGGAAGATGTGAAAGAGGAAATGCTTAAGACAATAGGGAGAGACGAACAATACTGAAGAGTAAAAGAAGACGAATAGAAATTGGTTAGGACATCGGCTACGGAGAGAATATATATATACTGAGGGACGCTTTAAAGGTATTGTTGAGGCAAAGAGAGGAAGAATAATAATACCAATCTAACACGTTTATAGTATTAAAGAAGATAAATCACATGTTGAGATGAAAAGGAAAACACACGATCGGGATGTATAGATTAGCTTAAAGGTCCTGCCGATTTTGACAGAACACTGATGATGAGGAAATTACTTCGAAAACAACTGTTGTAAGTTATAGCACAACATTATGCACTTTAATAAAATAGTGTACATATTACTTCCTTGTACATTTTTATGCATACATATTTAAATTAAATTGAAAAGTTGTCAAACTGAAGATAGTCTCAGGTTTGAGACCGAAAAGTCGTACTTCATGAACATAGATATTTTTGGTTTCAAAAGAGTGCAAAAGTAATTTATTACATTAATTTATTTTACAATTTGAGTACGCCAAGCGCAATGATAGCATTAATGAAGTAGTTAAATCAAATCTGATTAGCTTTTCACAACACTTTACAAGTGCAGTGATTGTAAATGTTATTATCTTAAGCTCGCGGATTCCCTGAAAGTACTTCACGGATCTAATAGGATTTTCTTGAGACCAGGTTAAGAACTCCTGACCTAGAGGAATGCACTGAATAATTTAACCACGTTTGAAAGCCGTTTTCACAGTAACGAAACTTCTTATTAAACACATATTCATGTATTTGTGCATGAGCCCTTGGACCGATCTAAACCAAATTGGTAATGATGATAAAGGTTCTAAGGATCTCAAAGTTATAACCAAGCTACATTACAAGATAATTGCAGATTCTATGTTAACAACATAAATGCTTTTATGTTTGTTAAGTCAAAATTGATTCGCCGTTTCTCATAAAATAAAATCTCCACAGAGCAATTTTAACATAACTCAAAACTGTATCAAGCTTACTTTGACAAGTGGGACAACTTGAAGCAAGCTTAGCAAATCAAA
This sequence comes from Lepisma saccharinum, assembly GCA_022664845.1. Taxonomy (NCBI): domain Eukaryota; kingdom Metazoa; phylum Arthropoda; class Insecta; order Zygentoma; family Lepismatidae; genus Lepisma; species Lepisma saccharinum. The sequence continues at coordinate 70,431 of JAGDQP010000556.1, read as the reverse complement.
ACAAAACTGTTTAAACAAAGTTGAATCAAGCAGTCTAGTTTACAAGAATGGAGGTTGAAATAGCCTTGACAGAACAATAAAGAGAAACTTAACATATTTTTTAAAAGAACAAAAACGTTCGCCTGGGTGTGAATCTATCCAAGGAACAACGGCATACTCATCCGATGTTGTCATACTCATCCGGCATACTTTCCAAACGTAATTTATACGAAATTCGTTGGATCGCAAGAGACGCCCATAGCAAAAGATGAGAATTGGCGAAGAATAGTTTACGATCAAACAGTTCTGGCACGTGATGGGGCTTCAGTGTAATGAACCACAGCAGAAGTGTAACGAAACAAATTTCAAATAAATTTCAAGTTTCTCAAGCTCCTTGCATAATTGCTCGTTCTAACAAGCTTGAATTAGTTTAGTTATAACTACCAAGAAACTGTTTTATCTTTAACTACCTTGTTTCATGCTTGTCTATTAATTTAACCCAATATGAAGTTTGAAAAGCTGAAAGCAAGTGACTACAACCTTGTTGTAAGTTGGCATGCTATTTGCATCCTATTTTATAGGGTGGTTTGTTCGGTGGTCGTTCTGTTGTATTATATTTAGGATATATAGTCCTGTTTCTATGCTATCGCAGCAAACAAATTCAAATCGACAAACTAATCTTGGTAAACAATAAAGATAACCTCACATAATGATTTTGTCTCATTAGTATCATTATGCTAATCAGTGTTTCCATGGTAACGAGATTCTAAAATTTCTATCTACGTTTCTGAATTTGAATTTAATGTTAACATCTTTAGGCAACTTGGACTTAGACCGGGTGGCTGATGATAATGGAATGAAGGAAATGGGAGAAGTCCGAGAAAACTCCCACACACGGTGTTTGTCCACCACAAAGCCCAGATGGCTTGAGCAGGGAGGGTATGGACTGTCGACCCAAGCGCCAGAGGTGAACGGTCTAACCGTTGAGCCACTATTGCCCCTCTACTTTCCTGACTTGCGCAATCTAATACTCTGAACTTAAATCTTAAACATTCGAATCCTATTGGTCTCTTTGCAAACATCCTGGGGTTAAATTTGACACTCTTATAGCCTGAAAAGTAGTCCATCTCATCCGTTACGAAATAAGCAATTAAAATTTTCGCAATATAACAAAATAACTGGCATAACTTCCATAATAAAGAAATATGATGTCTTCTCAGCAACACATCTTTTCACCTAGAGATTCTATCCCTTATATATGTGACGTGTTTATACCATAGCTGTTTGTTCAGTCGATACCTCATTTGTAAAAAAAATAATTAAAAATTATTTTTTTAAAAAGACACACTTTTTAAGATGGACTAAAAAGTAAAAAATAATAGATTGAATTAATTTTATGAATAGGAAAATAAAAGCGTAGGTACTCTTAGATATTAGAGGACCAAGACTTTTATTTTCTGATTCATAAGATTAATTCAATTTATTATTGTTTACTTTTTAGTTCATCTTAAAAAGCGTGTTTTTTAAAATTATTTTTTAATTCATGTTTTATGATAGATGAATATTAAACTCCCTGCGAGATACGCAACCCAAATTTTACAAAATATCTGTGTGCATTTAAGGATAATTTCGAATTATTTTAATTAGTTAATTACAGTTAACTGGATTATTTTGTTGTATACGAGGGTTGATCCACAAATAAGGTTCCCATCAATTTTACAAATAGACAACATTGTTTATTCTCATAGCAATGTACATCGTTGGAAAGAAGACACTTTGCTCTATTTTCGACATAATCGCGATCTTTTTCTAAGCATTTTTTGTAGACGGTGCTCCAATTTCTGTATCCCAATGTCGTAGAACTCCTCCGGCAACCCGTTGAGGAAGCGTTTCACCTCGTCTTTGACTTCATCGTCGCTCCGGAAGCGCTGGCCACTCAAGTGTTCCTTTAACTTCGGGAACAAGTGATAATCGCTAGGCGCGAGGTCCGGACTGTACGGTGGGTGGGGCATGACAGTCCATTGTTTGGACTTTTGTTTCGTTTCGGGAGTTAAATGAAACACCCACGTTTCGTCTCCCGTAACAATGGAGTCCAACAATCCTTCCTTATCTTCTTGATACTTTTGAAGAAACTGGCGAGCACAGGCAAGGCGTTTCTCCTTGTGTTCTGCTGTCAAAATACGCGGTACCCATTTAGCACAACACTTGTGATACCCCAATTTTTCAGTCAAATCTCTGTCCACTGTACCGTAAGAACTCCCAGGAATCCGAGCAACAAGTTCACGGACGGTGATCCTCCTGTTTTGAAGCACTTCGCGTTGGACCATCTCGACAATCGCCTCCGAAACTGATGGTCTTCCACTCCGTTCTTCATCGTGGACGTCATTTCGACCGGCACTAAACTCCCTGCACCACTTTCGGACGTGTTGAACGGACATACACTTGTCGTAATACACCTCTGTCAACTGACGATGAATATCCACGGGTGGAGTCTCTTTGGCGTGCAAAAAGTGAATTACGGAACGAATCTCGCACTTGACGGGAGCAACAATGGGCACCACCATCTCGGACGGCTGCTGAGCCAAGAATGAGCGGCGCAGCGAAGCGCATCCGGACGGAATCGAGAGTGGGGGAACAGCCGCGCACAGCGGTGTTGCCGGATTTCGCCTCTCACCTTCCCGTGCGGCTCGGGCTCTTTGGGAACCTTATTTCTGGATCAACCCTCGTATCTAATGATTGAATATTGTATTGTCATCGGAAGCAAGCAAGTTTACAAAATTTCAAAGAAATCGTATTATGGGAATTGAGTTTAAAATCGATTGCAAAATTTGTACCAAACAGACAGACAAGAAAGCGAGTCAATAAAAACGTGTTAAAAATATGTATTACTCTCTTTCCTGGTCTGGTACTTGTACTACACGTTTGGAAGTCCACATCTTTTATCAGAAAGAACTACTTCCTAGTTCTAATGTTCAAAAGTAATTTATTTTCATTCTTGCTATCAGAAGGTGAAATCAGTTTTATCTTTCCTCCTCCGTCAGCTGTCAGCTCGTGCATTTTTTGAAACTATTCCGCTCCATACCAGAAGTGGCCTAGGGGTACGTAAATATCATTTTAATCTAATAATTTGCCAGAATATGATATCGATTATTTTGACTCTCCGACGCTAGTAGGCGTTCTTTCAGATTTTCAAAAAAGAATAATGTATACAAATGTTATCAATGCAGATATGAAATATTTAAAGCATGGTGTTAGAGACAGAATTTAAGTCTGTTTCTGTGATTTGTTACCCGTTTCTGGTGAAAATCTCTCTGTGACTTCTGATATCTCGCTTTTAGCAGAACTTTCCACAGTGTTGCACATAGGTCCCGATGATCACAGACTCATGTGTTTTTGATAGACAGCTGGATGAATATTTCACAGTTTGTGGATGTATTTCAAAGCGTTTTTTCAACCGGAGAGACAGACGCTCTCTGAATAATTCCGAAACGCGTAGGAGAAAAGCAGAAACCTACATTTGGGTTAATGCAGGAGTCACTTTGTAATATATATATTCATGTCTGGCCGCAATAGTTATAAATAAAGACTTTGCCATGATTAAAATCCTTCTGTGTCTTATGCCTTTCACTGTAAGTACCATAAATACAGGAAAATAGCATTTTACTTATATATTTTGATGTTGGATGCAATTCTCATTTCAAACTACAAATCCTTTTTAGAAAAAAATATTATTCAGTAAAGTCAAATATGAATTTTCAAAAATACCAATTTATAAAAGTATTATTATTATTACTACACTGATTTGATTTTGTTTTATGATTCATGAAATACTTGTTAGAGTACAGAACTTTTCTACCCACCCTCCGCTGACTATTTGCTAACTTCAACTATGTTGTCTTCGGATCAAAAATGAAGACATATCCTAGTTTTCCAGGTCACACTGACAAGTTTTCCAGGACATTCCTTGATTTCACTAGATTAATGTCGAGATCGTACCAAGGATAAGTCACACACCAGTGCATTCCCCGTATTTCTCTTTCAAGAGTCTTCACCTCATGTATATATCATAGTACAAGCCAGAAAATGTACAAGGGTTTATTTTTAAAATAAGAATATACTTGTTATAAACATAACGATTTATTACAACTCAAAATTCATGTTGTTAACGACAAAAATATCTTCCTTCTTTTCAACATAATCCTGCCACCTGTTCATTACATCTTCTCCATACACTCCCTACGCTGGTGTCAACAAATGTAACTTCGCGAATGTTGCTTGCAGACAAGTCAGCGATCGCACCTCGCAATCAAGGGGATTAACGACGGACATGGTTAATGAAATGCTATTCAGAAATTTTGTCTGGTGCACTGAAGAGTTTGGAGCTGACTGACAGGTCACAGACAAATTAAGGCATTATGGTTCAAGTTGCAGCCCAGAGAATCAACTTGGGTTGTTGTTGGTTTATTCAAACAAATCTTGTCTTTAAGACAACCTTCATAAATTGAACGGAATTATGTGTATACTTTTCCGAACATAATTTGTTTTATGAAATCTTTAATCTATAATCTTTAATAGGCGTTTGTGTTACCGTGTCAATTTATAAGCGTGGGATTTAGTATTATTAATTGCATAGGTTGTCTATACATTAAGTTAGGTTATCGCTAGTAATGCTAGCTTGTCAAGAAAATACTGTAGCGAACTTTTCAATGGCATTGCATACATCACTACAGTAATCAGTATTCGTATGCATGCAAGATATTGTTCCTTTCAGGTAATATTGATTCAATATAGAGTAACATTAACTTCAATACGTGCAGCATTTAGTAAAAACAAATATAACTAAATACAAATGTTAATTGGCATAGCAACATTATTGAATATTAGTTAAATAAACTTAGAAGTGTGTTATACATTTGACATTGAATTGGAACGACATATTAAACTCACTGCAATGTTGTCAAACTGAACGCATCCCTTCCATTTTATGGATTTCCGTTCATTCATACTTAATCATTAATTGAACAGTAGTCAATTAGGCTAACATCATGTCACATTTAAAAAGTACTTCTGTGTTGGGCAATATATTTAATACTTTATCTTAAACTCCAACGTTATGTGTTGGGCGTAAGGTCCTACTAACCTGGGCCGAACAAGCCTAACTCAGCCTAACAATAGTTTATTCACTACTCAACCTGCCTATCTCCGGATGCAAGCCAGCCTACATGGCCTGTGGATGTCTATATGGATGAGCTCTGGCTCATTATGCCCATTTTGTGTGAAAGATTGTTACGAATGCGGAAGATAACTCGATAAACACTAATATTCAGTAAAACACTAAAGGTAATAATTAATGAATAAGAGGAATACAATTACTTATTATTTCGTATGCGACAAACACCATACGTGTTGCAATACAGAATTTTTCAGACTGCCTATAATAGGCTACGAACGCATTTTATAATACTATAGATTTTGCAGCTAAGATGTGTCATCTACCTTCACAGTGAACGATAGTAACAATTGTGTGGAACAATTAACACAATGTCTTTATTACTCGTGAAATTGGTACTTTGTTACATAAATCACCTGACATTTCTTAAAATCAAATCTTCATGATTGAAGACGTGTAAAAATTATCAAACACTTGGGGGCAAAAAGTTATGGGAACATTTAAAGAGCCGCAACTAGGATTTAGAGGATCTACTAAAGGTTTTCAACTTTTGAGCATACTTCAGATTTTAATCTAATGATGATGACGAGCAACCTTAGAACACGACGCCAGAAAATGCTGCTAAACTTCAGCTGGGCATTCACCTAGATTAATGTTCCACAATTAGACTCCTTGGATATCTAGAAGACTAGTTTTCTAGCAGAAAAACTCCTCAAGCAATGTATTAAAACAAGTTTGTGCCGAAGTCTCTTGCTTCAGCAGTTTTTGGTCTCAACATCATAGTCGTCTTTACCCTCCATATTCACTTAAGTTTTCTCAATAATATTGCTCCTGTTCACTAATAAAGAAGTCGGCTGTTAGGAAGACTTCAGAGCAGACTCAGGCCCAACACTTGGCACTGAAAATAAAATACATCTTCCAGTCGTGCTTTCAGATTGGTATGTGCACTGAGAGAGTTGTGTGATTTAGGAGAACTAGTTCGAGGCTAATGGAGAAATATAACATTTACGTAAATCACCCCGAAAAGAATAAAACAAGTATGTATACATCATGTTTCATACATGATGGAAATCATTCTTTGAAATTAGCAGTATGTGCTTGAAATTTATGGAAATGTTAACATGATTATGGTTACGTTTTCGGTCTGTTGTCAAGAAGAGCTAAGAAATTCAATATACACAGACTTTTCACAGTTGTAGTACTACCATAACACAATCAGTAGATGTCCATATAACTGAAATATTATAGGCGAACTGTAAATGACAGACTATTCATTAATAGGATCCTAAATTCTATCAATGTCGTCCTGAACTGCAAAGATTTCTGGTCTTCTATCTACATGCTTAATTATTGTTATCACCAGCCTTAACATTTTAATGATAACTTTAACAAAGTCATGTCAAAGAGATTTCTGTTTCTATACGATTTTTGTGAATGGATTATGCAGTTCATAAGTCCTTCACCAATTGCTGAAAGGCTGTTGACTGACTATCCATTTCTATGGTTATACATATATACTTAACAATAATAGACGAAAGAAATACTACCAGAGTTTGAAAATATTGTAACTATATCAGTAATTGCATCTCAAACAATTGAAACAATATATAATACATTCAATTTATCACTAAGCCACAAGTTTTATTATTTCAAATTTACTTGTTAAGAAATTAAAGCTACCAAACATTTATCAAAATAGTATATTTGTGGAGAGAAGAACATTCAGCTACACATTATAAGATTTGTGTATTCACTTTTCCTAAAATTGAATTTAAAGTTCGTATTCTAATGTAAGTAGGGCGATTACTGAGCTTAAATAAAGATACAACTGAATTAAACTTCCTGCATTGCTTATATATAAAAAATGTTTATCTATCTGACATTCTTTTGATTTCTATGATCTGCGTCTTCAAGTTTCCATTTAACATTAAACTAACGCATACTATTTGCTCATTTTCATTCATTTGAAACACAATGTGTGTCCTGACTATAGTTCTAACTATTCTTTTTTCTCCTTCATACACCTGTCAATCCTATAATGTTCCACTTAATCTTGACAAGTTCTTTCTCCAAGTTCTCCAACATGTCGTCAGTGAAAAATTACAATTCTGCGTTGCCGTTCCAGCTCAAGTTTTGTTTTCATGGTCTACCGTCGAAACTCGGGTATTTTTTCTATTTGACTTAATGCAATCTTGTCCACAGTCATTACCAGTGGCGTTCCGCTCTTCGAGCAATGAGGGTCTAAAAAGTTTTCCTGTAGATGTATTTTTATCATATGATAAAAGAAGGGTGCAGACATTTGACTCACCACGCTGTCTGCAAATGAGGATTGGTGAGCAGCCTATCCATGTTCGTTCGTCAAATAAAGAACAGATACAAAATAATGAACTACTTACTAGGAACGTATGGTGTAAACATTAGTCGTCTACCTAGGGTTTCCTTTAAAGACTTAATAATAGGGATCAAGGAGCCTCCTACCAGTTAATGGCAGAAAGACTTGAAATATTTACATTAAAGATCTTAAAATCACTAAGCAGAATAGAGACTGTGCATCGTTATACAGTAGAATGTAGCACGTGTCAGAAACATCAGAAATATGTATCTTGGAAATATAATTTAAATATACTCTATGGTATATTTTGCAACGTTAACAAACCCCATATCTAAAAGAATAGCTATCTTAACATAATAATTAGCAAGTAGCTGTTTAGTAATAGTTTTCTGTTTGTTATTCACATTACATGCTGAAAATGTGATATTTGAAATTATAAACACTATTATTAGCATCACATAAACATTCTCTTACCGGAATCTGTACACGTAACAAAATGTGCCGTATATTCGAGCTTAAGCTTCAGTTAATTTTTAATTGCATTTCGTAAATATCATTTTTAATTAGGCTATCTTTCTGAATTAAAATATTAAGCCAGTTACCTTGTTATGGCTATTTTTAATATTATATTCAGCACATTCATCGTTAACAAACCTCAGTTTTATCAACTACAAAGGAACAAAAATTGAATCAAAGTGAATAAATAATGCAATACTTTTACACTTTGGAACATTTATGCAGTGATTATTTTTTATAAATTAAACAGATTTTAAATGGCACGTAGCATTCAAATTTCTTTTTCTGTAATTCATTTCGTAAATACGTTCATTTAATTTTCACAAACGGAATATGAAGCTTTTTATTTCAGTAAGTAGAAACCATTATAGTTAATCTAGTCACGCAATTAGTTTACTTTAGCATTCAAAGAAACACGTGAGTTATTCATATGAAAGTAATATGAAATGGAATTCTCAAACTAAAATATGCATCAGCTTCGCAGGAGTAATTTAAAATATATAATTTAAAATCTAAGTAGTAACACTTCGGTATTGTGATTATTGCAATGTTAATAATAAAAATATAAGAACACCAGAATTAAAATATTTTCAAAGAAAATATTTTATGTACTTGAAAATTGCTCTTTAAAAGCTGAATTTCTTTAACTTTTCACACAAAAAAGGTGTAACTTTTTATTACTTTTGTAGAAGCGGGTTTCTAGTAGTTTTATTATACAACGTTGAATTGTGTTACTCGGTAATACGTAACTATTTGTCTTACTCAACTTTTTATTGACTTGAAACATTACAACATGTTATATATTTTAGCTGTACAATATCATATAATATGCATTTAAACATTAACACAAGATACTTTATAACCTCTATTACATGATGATAATCAACATATTATATTTGTTTTAAGATGTTGATAAACAACCAACTTTCTCTCAAAAGGAAAAACATTTTTGTCAATATGTTGCAATAAAAGAATGAAGATGTAACCACAAGTAGTAAGAATGCATTTGGTCTGACAATTTAAAATTCAGCTTGTGTAACTTCTGAGGTAAGAGTAACGAATTTACAAATTTGATGACAGCAAGAAGATGCAGACGGAATTGTGGATATTGGATTTGCGAGTAATATACTATAATATGATCTATGGAGGTTCTGATAGCGCGTGTCATTACTGTTTGTTAAGCATCCATATGTCAGCATTAACACATTGATGTATTATGGTAACAACTGCACCACGTTTTAAACTTAAGACCGCATCAGTGGTCCATAATTGTTTGCAATTTATCTTTAGTAGACATTATATCGTGAATAATGAACTTCCATAATTATTTGTAAATTTGATTATGCCGAAATTATTCCATACATTGAACCATCCATCATGTGATAGACTGAATTTAATTTCAGTCATAATTTCTTTGGAATAATGACTAAAATTTGATTTATGAAATTTCAATTCATACTCATTTATGAAGAGCACCTACCCTTTGAACAAGTGTGCTTTCTGAGTAAGGGCTTATATTTTCAAGGAGTTATATGAATAGGGAAAAAATTGGACTTTGTTTGAGAATTCATAATAATGTAAAGCTAAAAAAAATGTAAAGATGATTGTCACATAAAATATGGAGAGTTATATAGATTAAAAGAGCATCTGCCTATTACTCCCCCTTTTTTAAAAGATTAATCCCATCTTAATAATTTAAAGTGCTATATATGTCGGTATATAAGGCGCATCAGTGCGTAAGATAAACATTTATTTCAGAGGTATTTTATTGTAAAAATAAATATATTATTTGAAAATACAGTAGTATACTTTCTACTACAGGGGAAAAAACAGTCTTACGATTTCGGAACAGAATTCCTCATTAAGAACAGTATCCATCCGGCGGTGCACAATATATTTATTTATTGACTTATTTTCCATGGCGGAGTTAAGGCCACAAATGCCTTCTCTTCCACTCAACCATGTACATACAAAATCTATAAAAGCTATCAACATTAATACTGGTATAATTGGATTAAGAAAAATAATTAACACTAAATTAGTACACATAACTACACAAAGAAAAAAAACGCGTATAAACAGACACAATGGACACACTCATGTTAACATTTTATAGAAAACATAAGCCTGTTTACAATTTATGACTGATAATACATATGGACATACATCGATAATGATACTACTACTAATAATAATAACTATAAAATATACAAAGATAACTTATCAGAATATTTAAAAAGAGCTGTGCATTCACTCTTATCCTTTCTTTCTGTCTTTATTTTATTTACTGTTTATTTCATCGTCGAGTGTGTAAAGACTAGGAATTTAATTGGAGCAGGTCTGTAATCGACTTCCTAAGCGTTGAGATGGACTGTAGTTGTCGTGTTTCGGGCGGAAGATCATTCCAAGCTTGGACGGTGGAAACAGTGAACGATTTGGAATAGGAAATAGAAGAGTGATGAGGGACCGAGAGTAATTGGCTTGCCCTTGACCTGGTGTTACGATCGTGGTAGGAGCTAAGGGCCTGAAAGCGTTCGTGCAAGTGAGAAGGTTGTTGAAGGCGAAGTATTTTGAAGAGAAGTGTTAGTCTGTGTAAGTTGCGTCTTTCATTAAGTTTTAGCATTGACAATTGTGTATAGGATGGAGTCAGGTGGTCTGAGTACTTGAGAAGGAAAATAAATCGAAGACAGGCATTTTGTACGCGCTGTAGTCACCTGGCTAGTTCATCCTTGAGATTGGTTAGAATCACATCGCAATATTCCAGATGAGGGAATACCAGTAACAACTAGAATTGATTTGACGTGGGTGGGCAAAAAATGTTTAAGTCTAGTGAGTGAGTGTAGGGACGAGAATGCTTTCTTGCACATTGCATTGATGCGTGGTTTCCATTCTAGGCGCTCGTCTAGGATTACACCGAGGTTTTTGACTGTCGTAGAATAGGGTATAACAGTCTGGTTTAGACATACTACTGGAAGATTATTCTTTTGCATGTACTGAGCTAGTTGGTTGGACGATACGTATACATTTAGATTTTACTGGGTTAATTACTAATCTGTTTTTAGATGACCACTCGCGATTTTTTGAAGATCTTCATTTAATTTGGAAATAATGGTTTCTAGGTGTTGTGGGTGACACGATATGTATATTTGGAAATCGTCAGCGTACAAATGATATTTACAGTGTGAGAGGACAGATGGGAGGTCAATTACATACATACAAAATAAAAGAGGTCCCAGGACACTTCCTTAGGGTACTCCATGAGTTAGGTAGCGCAGTGAGGAATTTTTACTAGCTATACTTTGGTAAATTGTTGCCTAACGCACAAATAGTTCTTCACCCATCTAACAGCTCCCTGGGAAAAAAATTAAAAAATGAGATAATTTCCGCAGTAAGATTTTGTGGTCAATTGACTGAAGTGCCTTAGAAAAATCTAGAAGCGTAAGGTAGGTGATCTCTCTTTTATCTAGTGCCAGCCTTATATCATCCGTAATGCATGCTAGAGCAGTAGTCGTACTGTGATATTTGCGAAATCCTAATTGAAGTGGATCCATTAAATTGTATTCTGTTAGGTGTGTCCGAATTTAGTCGCTAACAATGTATTCAAGCGCCTTTGAGAGGGTGTGAAGGATGCTGATCGGGAGAAAATCGTCCACATTTAGTACGTTTTGTGTTTTGGGGAATGCTAATACTTGTGCTATTTTCCAATCAGATGGGAAAGTACCAGATATGAGGCTGAGATTGAACATATTGGTTATTGGATTTATAATATATGGTAGGATCCTTTTTATAAAAATAATAGAAATTTGATCGTTGCCTACAGCAGATGATTTTATCCTGTATATAGCTTTTTTAACTGTTTTAGGGCCAATACATTCAAAGGAAAATTCATTTAGAGTATTCTGATGATTGCGTTATTTGTTTCAGGTAAGTTGAATTTGACTGAATTTTTAAGTTTTATATTAGCGAAATGATTGTTGAGCTCATCTGGCGTGAATTTATTATTAATTTGTTGCTTTATTATTTTCCCTTTAGTACCCAATGAATTTAGCTTGTGCCACATTTTGTATTTCCAATTAAAACAAAAATACGTCGGTCCAGAGACCACGAATTCCTTTGTCCATAGCATTCTTTCACTTGCTGAAGTAGTTTCAGCCATTTGCTGTCAGGGATTCGGTTAATAGAATACCTGTGTTTTTCAGTTTCCTCTTCCCTCGACATATTACATCCCTATCACGGTAGGCACCAAACGAATGATTATAGCCCGCTTACCTTGTTGTACCATCTGAGCTGCTGTCCTGTTTCTTTCCCGAACACCGAGGCGATGAACACGATCAATCTTGTCTGGAAGGAGATCTATACCCAGTTTGTCACGAAACGCACCAAACAGTCTTCATCAGATCTTCTCTTCGAACTTCTTTCACTCCATGTAGAATGAGGCAGTTGTGCCTACTATATTGTTCGAGTTCGTCCAGGGACTCCTCTTGTTTCTGCAGGCTGAGAGTGACAGTCGCTAAATCTTTCTTTAATTGAGACAGTTCCTTCTTAATAACTGTAAGTTCTTCTGATATGCCGCTTAAGGTTGCTGCTGCTGTTTCACCCATCTTTTTGCTTGCTGAGAAACTTTTATGCAAGAGCCTCAGTGAGTTTATCTTGAAGAACGTTGACAGTAGATTCCAAGCTTTCACATCGCTTGTTTAAGTCCTTGTTTTTCATGCTGGTCATTTTTGCCCTTGTTAGTTGTAAACACTGCGTATAACACTAGAAGACGCGAGGAGAAGCACTGATATTGTTAAATACGTGATCTTGTATATATGTTCGCTGAGTTTCGAACCGAACACGTTAATATATCATTTCTGGCGAAAATAAAGATGTGAATATGTTCTAGTTTAAGCACTTATTGCCAGTATTGAAAGGTTATGAAGCTCCTCCGAAACTACGCATGACTCCACTCCGCCATGTTCTCAACAATATAGAGTTCGTAAACGAAATACTATTGTACGTTATGATACGTACTCGATGGGGCAACACGGGCTTAATAAATGTCTATGCTCCGACCGAGGTGGCTAATGATAACGACAAAGATACATTTTACAAGGAGCTAGAAAGATTGTTTCATTTATTATCGAAGTATAGTACGAAAATTGTGTTAGGTGATTTCAACCCTAAGGTGGGGAGGGAGGAAAATTATAGACCTACTGTAGACAAATATAGCCTTCACGAGAATATCAAGAACAATGGAGAAAGACTGATAACATTCGCGATGTCGAAAACCTACTAGTAAAGAGCACGTACTTTGAACACAAAGATATACACAAATACACATGAATATCTCCGGATGGCAAAACTCTCAACCAGATCGATCACGTATTAGTAGATAGATGAAGACAAACCAACATAATGGACGTTAGGTCTTACAAAGGAGCGGAAGGTGACACCGATCAACACTTAGTGATCACAAAAGTGAGGGAAAAGCTATGCATGGCGAACCGAGAAGGCAAAGGATCAAAACAACTTAAGTTCGAAGTTAAACGATTAAATAATTCAAGCCCAAAAGCAGAATACCAACTCGAAATCTCAAATAGGTTCGAATTCCTAGCCGACTCTAGTAGTCATGAAGATGAAATTAATAATGAAATTGATGTAAGTAAGATGTGGGAGGCAATTCGTGTTATAGTGAAGGGCGCAACGAAAGAAGGTTTAGGAGAGAAGAAACAGTAGAAAAACAAGTCTTGGTTTGACGAAGAATGCCTTAAGCTTTATGAGGAACGGAAACAAGCAAGGCAATGATGGTTAAGTAATAAGAGCGAAGCAATACCAAACACTACAGTAACGCGAAACAACGCTACACGGGGGTTCAGAAACAAAAAAGCGATAATATCTGCCGCAGGAGATAGAGGAAAAGGTTCAGGAGATAGAGGAAAATGGCAAGGCAAATAACATACGAGATTTGTAGAAAGGGGTAAACTCGTTAAGGAAAGGCTACTAGCCTAGATTACGCATGATTAGAAATAAACGCGGAGATCTTCAAGCCGATCCGACTAAAATTATCGATGCGTGGAAAAAATACTTCAACAAACTTCTTAATATACACAACGAAGAAAAAACATTTATACAGCAGAACAGAACAGCGGAGAAAAACACCTATACAGAGGAATTTAACATCTATACAGCAGAATCGTGAATACCAGAACCAAGCGAGATCGAGTTAGAAATGTCGATAAACAAATTTAATAATTTCAAATCACCAGGAATAGACGATATTCCAGCCGAATTAATTAAAGCGGGAAGAAGGGCACTAATCAAGGAACTGGATAAATTGATAAGTGCTATATGGAGAACGGAGGAGCTTTCAAAGGAATGGAAAACCTGAAAAATAGTTCCGGTTTATAAAAAGGCTATAAATCGGACTGTAATAATTACCGTGGAATCTCGTTACTTCCAGCATGTTACAATGTATTGAGTAATATCCTGCTAACTCGCCTCAGCGTATACGTAGATGAAATAATTGGAGATCACCAATGTGGATTTAGAAGAAATAGTTCCACGTTGGACCAGATTTTTGCCATGAGACAAATCTTAGAGAAGAAATGAAAATACAGTGGGACTGCTCTCCAGCTGTTCATTGATTTTAAGAAAGCATATGACTATAACAAAAAGGAAAAACTATAGAATATCTTGGTACAATTTGGAATTCCGAAAAAAATAGTTCAACTTGTGAGGATGCTTTATTACCATTACTGTTTAACTTTGCGTTAGAATATGCGATTTAAAAAATAAAAGAGGACAAAAATGAACTAACGTTGATGACTTGAATCAACTGTTCGTATACACGTATAATATAGATTTAATAGAGGGCGATATAGATGCACTACTAGAAGCATGCGATGAGATAAGGTCTACAGGTGAACATAGAGAAAACAAAATACATGATAACAAGCCGAAACACTGGGAATGAAGGAAATAGATACATAACAAGAATGAGAACATGGAGAAAGTAAACCAATTTGAATACTTGGGAGCATATGTAACAAGCAAAAACGAGGTTACGGAAGAAATAAGAAGTCGCTTATCATCGGGCAACGCATGTTTCTATTCAGTCCAAAAACTTCTAGCCTCGCGATTAATATTTAGGAAATTGAATTGAAAATGTACAGAACGGTTATTCTGCCGGTAAAACTTTACGGTTGCGAAGGTTCGAGTACGACCCTAGCAGATAAACATAAGTTACGAGTGTTTGAAAGTTTGGTAATGAGAAAGATATAACCTATGAGCCGATACGGGACGAGATGACTGGGGGAATGGAGGAAACTGCGTAATGAAGAACTTTACGGACTTTGCGACACACTCTATGTTGTAAGAATAATGAAATCGCGACGACTACGGTGGGAAGGCCATGTAGCTCGAATGCGGAAGAAACAAAGATTACATCGTGGTTGGTAAACCAGGGACTAGTTTCTAGGTGCAATCCAAGCATTTGCTTGATATAATTGAGAAAAAAACACTGGGAAAACCTCAGCCGTTGTCCTGTAGTCATATGAAAAAATGTGGCAAATAGAGAAACTTTATATCTTACATATAAGATTGAAAGTTTGTTTGTCTGTTTATTTCTATGGTACCTATACAAATCTATATGTGTGTATTGATTTCCGATATTGCAAACGAATTTCTTAGATACAGGGCAAGGTCGTAATTCGGGATTGCGCCCCAGTTGTCAGGCTTGTCATCTCTTTTAAAAATGCATTTTTAATTCCTTCAATACAGTTGGACCTGTCAGAACGAAGCTTGACATACACAATACCCAAAACAATAGAAAAATACTGTGGATATCCGCGTCCTCAAGAACCTCAGTTAATAGTGTTGCCAGCCTGTTAAAATTCAACTTATAAAAATGTCTTTACTTATACAAATCTACGTGTTTCCCTTGATATACACTAAATTTTGTATACTTGCATTAAGCACTGGGACAGGTGATATAGATGCTTCGGGTTCCGCAGTTATCAGTGTTATCAACCTTTCTTAAAAATTAAATGATATCATTTAAATTACTTCCATACCTTTGGATCTACAAGCATCAAATTTGACATTTAGATACTGAGACAGTTCATAGATATACTTCCTGTGCCACAGGTGCGCAGTTGTCAGCGTTGCTCACTAATTATAAAACGGTCCCAGCTGTCACTGTTGCCAACATATTTTATTCGCCCCGACGAAGAGGTGGTTATATCAGCTATTCTAATAATATAATTATATGTCACCGTAATAATTAAATCTTATCGCCAGTGATTCCTAAAATCTTTAGATGGCAGTTTATAATATTGTTCCTAAAACTATTGTTGTGCGTATGTCGTAAAAGGAAAATAATTGGTCTTCTTTATGTTTTATTGATTACTTATTGTTCGTTAAATACGCTATAAAATATATGAAGTCACGAAGATAACTTAATAATGTAAGGGAAGTATTTGTATAGGGAATGCTGCGCAATAAAATGGATAATTTCCTAAAGAATTGCAAGGGGAAAATGTTACTAATGTACTTATTTTAAATAATCCAGATAAAAATGGAAAAGAATAGATTAGACGTCTATTTAATTCGAGGTGAACAGTTTTGAATGAATACATTTATTTTAATTTTGTGATGTATTCTAAGAGGAAACTCACTGCATTAAGGAGATGGAATAAATATTTGTAAAATCAAAAGCCTTGAAATAATGCATGCAAAACCTGGAAAACGTGGTTTTGATAAGCATTTTGAGTATACTTAATAAATTATTTAGCATTCCGCAAGTCGTAAGAAACCTGTGTTAGAAATGGGATCCTGAAGTACTTAAATTGATAAAGAAAACAGTAACCAATACCATCAATGTCACAGGAAGTTACTTGTTTTCAGTTTGATTTAAGATTGTTTCGCTGTTAGTTGATGCAAATGGAATTATTAAGTTCTGTTATCCTTATTCAGTTAATGTTCCTGGGAGATTAATAAATTTTGTACATAGAAAAGTGATATGAAGGAACATTTTGGAAATATCTTTTGTCATGTCGATGTAAAATAGTACAGACAGCTTTATCTTGAAAAGTATTTTGTTACCTATTTATACATTTGTTAATCTGAATATTCCGAGATAATTTACCTTCACGCTGTACAGTACATGACACATTAAACTTGAAGCAACAGGAGGACGTGTTTTAAATTTTTATCAGAAGAAACTATTGGTGATCGATGAATTTGAAAGCCAACAGTGAATATTTAAGAAAAGATTCTGGAACAACGATTGGCATTTAGGCTATTTTAATTACATTTCTAGTCACGGCTAACTTTTTTTTCCTATTTTTCCCGTGCCATTGTGTCTGCATCCCTGGAGTAAAAGAAGAAGTAGGATGGAACTAAGTCAATAAAGTTAAGGAAGGCTTGAATGAAGTCAGTGTGGGTATTTCTTTCAAAATAAAGCCCCAAAAAAGAAGTATAAAACTGAAAAAGAACTAAGAAAAGAAGACAATCCCAGCAATGAAGAGAGAAGAGCGAAAGCAAAAGAGAATGGAAAAAACTAAAGGGCGATGAGAATCAAATGAAGAAGGAAAAGAAGGAACAGAGAAAGCTTTTTGAAATGAAATTTGTCTTTGCTGGGATGGAAGGAGAGAAGATAGACACACACTCACACACATAGACAAATGAAGAATGAAAAAAGAATGAAAACCCGATAGAAGAAGGGTTTAGCCTAGTAGGAAGAAATTCAGATGGTGAGATGTATAATGAAAAGGATAATAGATGGCATTTCTAAATGATTGTTCATTTCAATAAAGAAGTAAAACACAAAACAAGAGTTCATAAATTAAAAGAGAGAAAACCCAGACATGATAGATTGAACATAGTTGTAATTTGTTTTTGTCTTCTTTATTTTCGTCATTATGCGCATCATTTAAAAATCCTCAGTATTATTTCTTTGCTCGAAAGAAAGAAATTAAAACACTCACTACATTTACAAAAGGAAAAGCTGGGATTTCCTTTCGTTTTATTTGTCTTACAAAGGAAAGAAAGCTCTCAAAATAAATTTCCGGGCTGAAACAAACAGATTAAGCTAGCAAACAGAATGAAGTGAAACAACTTCATTTGTTTACCAAAGAGGAAAAAGAATAAGCTGTTAAAGGAACAAGTCATTGGAAACTATCCGTTCCGCCATTTCAATATCCTTTTCATTTTAAATACATTTGAATTCACTGAAATCATCCTTACCGTCATAATACTGTTACTTCTATGGCTGTGATGGAAAGGACTAGTAAAGCGATTTGGGAGAAACTGTTCAATCCACTAAGCAAGCTAATGAAATATGAAAGCAATCGCCACATTGAGAAACTGATGAGGCTCTGTGAACTTTTCCAATATATATTATATGAAATACAATCAAGCAGAGGACGGGGATAAGTTAATGATTTTTTTAACGTTCAAAGTTACGATTTTAATTTTCACCCGAACTTTTAATCTGAGGGCATGGTTTGTAACTTATCTTGAAGATGTAACAATGATGACTACTTTTTGTACTTCTCTAAAAAGAGAAATTTCTTCAGTACAGCAACAATATCACAAGAACCAAAACACTAAACAAAATCGAAGAAAAGAGTAGTATACAATACGGCACAGCAGTTTTAAAATGGGGGACATTAAGACATCCAGATCGAAATCATACAATTCTAGGAATAAATATGGGACGGTTGGCACCGCACCTAACGAGGAATCCTGAGCAACTGATAGTTGAAGTAATATGGAAGAAAGCATAAGCGTATTTCTTCTTTTTATTAGACTGCGAAGTAAAATTGTAATATTTGATTAAAATTTCTGTTTCGTAAATTGTATAACAATGTCTTCTTATTGCTGTATGTTGATGTTTCTTGAGGTATGTGGATAAATAACTATCAACTTAAAATGTGAAATCTATCATCCGTTGCCCGGTAACAACCCTGATATAGGTGACACGACTCCGAAAATTCCTGCCCATAAGCAGATTTACCACTAGAAGCATAATCACCGGTCGTATTGGATAATCAAAATAACTTATAGTGCGTAAAGGAGATAATACTATAATGTATTAATAGCAGTAACTGCTGGGACGAGTTGGGTTCAATGTTTATCCTGTCTATCAGGAAGCCACCAAACTTGTGGACTTCTAAACAATATTTCTGGTTAACGTTTGGCTTACTAGCACCTAATTTTCCTTCACTCTATTTATGGAAGTAGAATTAACATTGAGTCAAAGTAGCGCAGTTTTCACACTCTCATGGTATCAGGGTTTTATTTTTACTTTTTCTGATTTGTTGTTGGGTGACAAGGACTTACGATATGTCTTAAAAGATTCGTCACATATAAACGCACTAACACTAACTTTCTATTCGAATTTACTTTCAATCTTTTAATATTGTGTTAGTATTTTCATGAGGAGTCATCTTCCCTCAAATGACCCCGTAATTTATTGGCAATACTATACTGTATTCGAATTAGTTTTTCATTACATCGCCTAGATTAAAACAGCAATAAACATTGATAATTTACGCTTTTTTTCTGATTGTCATTACTGATTCTTCGTAGACACACGAAATAAACTTATTTTATCTGACAGAGCTTAATATGGATTTAGTATTCAGTAACTTCAAGCAATATGGATCTCTTAAAAGATGACATGTCTCTAATCAACATGATGAAAGTAGAACGTTTAAATAAACTCAATTACAATATTTAAGGACGTTTTAGAAAATGTCAATGACTACGCCCAAGTTATTTCATCTCATGAAAAGCACACCAAGTGGCCGTAGCTCAGCAAGTAGAGCGTTAGCTTAGTAATTAGAAGATCCCGATGATGATCTCTGGAGCTACCTATCGTGACTGAGTTCTTTTTAAAGTTTTTGATTACCCACACCGAGCAAATGCCGGGAATGTACCTCCAAAGTAAGACTTAATTGACTACATTCCGACACACTTTCTCCCACGCTATTCTCGCCTGAGTCTGAGATGTCATGAATAAAAATTAAACTAATTTAAGGAATGGAAATCACGAATCCTGAAATTCTGAAATTATATTCAAATAATGAAAGTACTGCTCTAATGAAAACATGTTAAGTATAATTTCTAGATTTAAGGATATGTACCTTTTTCTTTAGATTGAACGTCGTCTTGCCTCTCACAATAATTTAGACTTGGGTTGCTGAATTATGTGAACAAGCCACTCAACTGTTCGTATGTGATAAAGAATAAGAGAAGAAATTTCCAACTATACTTAAGTTTTGTTGAACGGAAAAATAATTCGATGCTAGTATAATCAGCCCTAAGCCAAAACTATGCAAAGCAAGGGGACCCTGATGGAACAACCGTTGCTCACTTTGTATAGCATTGGCTTCGCATTCGGGAGGTTCTGATTTCGCCAGGGAAATGCCACGATGCTATATTCAACTTAAGTTCTTTCTACATCCTTGTCCCTAGCCTATTCCGGTCTGAACTATAGATGTCCGAGGGCCATACATAAATTATACAACCTGGGACCTTGAAGAAAATTCTGTCTTGCCAACAATTGGTTGTAAAGTGAGCCATGGAATTTGGGATAGCGCACTTAAAACTACAGATCAAATAACGTATAGCCCACTTGTCTTTATAGCTGGGATAAAAACAGTCTAACCCCTATGTAACAAAATTATTATCGACTTCTTAGTGCAATTAAGAAACAAGCATACCTTAAAAGGTTTCGATAGTTACTTATTTTTATTCTTTTTGTTTTTAAAGTATCTAAAAAAATAAACATTTTCGGGCTGCTGTAAGTGCTCTCTGGTATTTCTGTGTAAGAAATTTAATAAAAGTGGCATAATGTTTTGAACTGAAGAAGTTCTGTGGTACGCATATTTAAAAATTCAAAATTATCACATAAGATTCGAATTCAGTACTCTTTAAATTCCCCATACTTGACGAAAATGGGATAATATTTTAAAATTGAGGTACTTAGAGCTGCCGCCATCTTGAATTTTAGATACAATTTTTTTTAGTTCACAATAAAACTTAGCAATCTTAGAAAGCTTGAAATATAAACTTTCATGAAAGTCGGATGGTATTTTAAATTTGAGTTTGCCCTACTGTTATTTTGCTTTTCCGGATTAAATATAATTTTGATTTCAGACTGGAACTCAGTGCCCTGGACAAATGAAATTTCAGCCGGGTACCCATGCGGTCTATGGTGGTAGGCCAACGACTCGAAGGTCGCGGGTTCGATCCCCGGCAGGGGCATGGGTGTGGATTTTAATAGCTAAAGGGCGAATCGTGACGGTCTGAAGTCCAAAGTTACTTGACTGGCCCATATAAAAAAAGTTAAGTTTAAATAAAGTTTTTAAAAGTTTAAATGAAATTTCACGATATTTGAGTGGTATTATATTCACACCTTGCGCTTGCTTTCGGCATACAAACATTCTATGTTATAAATATTGAAATAGATGTGGAGCTGGCTATATGATAAAAATCAAGTAAAAGTAAGCATTTAGCTCAGTTTTGCGTCCACAAACTTGTAAAATACGCTTTGCCTCTGTAGGCACTGGAGTGCAAACAAGCAACACCTGAGTGTCACGTGGATGATGGATGCGGAAAGCACTCGAAACATCCCAACTATTATTATACCTTCAGCTGACAATGAATCACCTGTCGTACTCGAAGGGAGAGGAAAAGAAGGGAAACCAGAAAAATGAAGAAAAAAATAAATGAGAGGCTAACGGAACGTAGACGTAAAGAACATAAAGAGGTAAAGTACACAAATGACCAAGAAGATCGTAGAATATGAAAGCAGACTAACGGACCTTCTACTCTGATCTTCTGCTTTCATTTTAAGCTTAACGTAACAAGATTAATCTATAATTAAGTTGATAAAGCTCAATCATTATTAGTTTTCATCTAAACTCTTAACTTTACTTTCAATGTAATTTGTTTTAGGATAACAACATTTTATGATTCTATCAAAATGGAATAGCTGTACAGTATCCTGGTACAATTTGAAATTCCGAAGAAACTTGTTCAACTTGTGAGCATGTACCTCAGCGATCCCACAAGCAGAGTACGGGTAGATAATAATATATCAGATAGTTTCAAGATTCGCAACGGATTAAAACAAGGTGATACCTTGTCACCACTACTGTTTAACTTTGCTTTAGAATATGTGATTTTAAACATATAGAGGACAAAAGGGACCAACGCTAAATGGCTTGAATCAACTGTTCGTATACGCGGATGATGTAGATCTAATAGGGGAAGATATAGATGCACTACAAAGTAACACCGATGTCTTAGTAGAAGCGTGCGATGAGATAGGTCTACAGGTAAACAGAGAGAAATACATGATAACGAGCCGAACAATTAAAAATGAGAACATAGAGAAAGCAAACAAATTTAAATACTTGCGAGGATATGTAACAAGCAAAAACGAGGTAACGGAAAAAATAAAAAAGTTTTTTTAGTATCGGGGAACGCATGTTTCCATTCAGTCCAGAAACTAAGATAGGCAGGCCATGTAGCTCGGATGGAAGATTATATTTCATTTTGATTGAAAAGCCGGAGGGAAAGAGACCGTTGGGAAGACCGAGACGACGTTTGGAGGACAATATTAGAAGGGAGCTTTGAGAAGTATGTGTTAGTGATGAAAAGTGACTTGATCTTGCCCACGATGGAACCCGATGGCGAACGTTTGTTACTACGGTGATGAACTTCTGAGTTCCGTAAGCCATAGATTAAGTAAGTAATAACTAGTAAGTTATAGATTTTGCATATTTGCATATTTCCATTTTGAAGAATATTCGATAATCTGCATGACTGAAAATGTGATTAAGGGGATTTTATTGCGCATATAACGTCATATTTTGGGTGGTACATATTTTGCTCGGTAGTGCATATACTAGCATATTTCCATAAAGTTTTACGTATGAACTTTTGTAAAACGCTTTTTGTCTATTTACTAAACTAAAACTGTTCGAGAGGTTTCTAACCGTTATTTAAAGCACCACGCTGTCCGAAGGAAAAAATTGATGGATGCCAACCTGGCATCACAGCTATTGGGAAACCAGAGTATGGAATATACCGACAAAGATAGATGTTTATCTTTCAAAACATCTAGTATAGTGGCGACTGGGATTTATATCGGCACTGAAACATACTGTTGGTTTCATCTCACTTGTTCCCCGCCTCTCAATTTTGAACTTTTCTCTTGATCGTTCTTTGCTTGGTCATTTCATTGCACGAAAAAAATACTTTTGTAAACTTTATAATTATATGGGTTCATTGCACGTGTGTGAAGGGGAGAGGGAACATAGGCCTGATGGACACTGCGCTTCTTTAGACGACGGTAGTCGAAACTACGTTATTGCTTGTGATATTAGTTCTCATCACCACTATTAATACAGCTTGAAATCGTTTCGTATTCCAGCATCGCTGTCGTTACTTTGAAGACCAACGTACTATTAGATTTACTCTCCAAATGAGCCCATTTCGCAGAAATATTGTGGGTTAATAATTTGAATTTTATTTTAAGGCCTTTAGACAACTATGGTTCAGGTTGTACGGATGATGATGGGATAAATTGGTAGAATGAGGAAAGTGGGAGGAAACGGGTAAACCCCGAGAAAACCCACGCACACGGTGTTTGTCCACCACAAAGTCCACATGGCATGAGCAGGGATCGATCCGACGACCCTTAGTTTGTGGGTTAGTGATTGTGTGTTAATTGTATTTATTAATAGGGACAAAGATAAACATTTATTGACAAACAGGTGACTATGCGACGAAAATTTGGCTAAAAAGACTTTCTGCAGCTTTGGCTCAGGTCGGTATAGGAGAAGGAACTGGAATAGCGAAATAGAGTCTGCCAGGGCCTAGGTTTGAAGATACCATCCCGACATTTGCCTGGTCTGACTGAAAGAACACATTGAAAAACTTCTAATCAGGACGATTTACCTCCGGATTCGAACCCGGGACTTCCGAATGCGAAGTCAACACTATCAACTCAGCTACTGCTGCTAGATGTTGGATTTTCTACGATGTTAGACTCACGACTCTTCTAATCTTACATGTACTGTACTTATCAGTCAGTTAGTTGGAAACAGGTAAAGGCAGGATGAAAAATTCTAAATAAACTTTATACAAAAAGGACGGCAATCGGAAACGAGATGCTGCAGGTGAGAGAATTTAGTATATTCCAAAAATGAATGACCGAAGTTTTCCCAGATTTTTTCTCAGTCACACCAAACAAATGCTGGGATGGTACCTACGAACTAGACCCTGGCCGACTGACTAGCTTCTAACATACTCTCTTCTAACTTATTCCGGCCTGAGCCTGAGATGCAAAAAAAAAAAAAAAAGCCATGAT
The DNA here is from genome assembly GCA_022664845.1 of Lepisma saccharinum. Taxonomy (NCBI): domain Eukaryota; kingdom Metazoa; phylum Arthropoda; class Insecta; order Zygentoma; family Lepismatidae; genus Lepisma; species Lepisma saccharinum. Next base: position 46,065 of record JAGDQP010000556.1, on the reverse strand, counting down.
TAAATTCAAAATTCTGTTGCAAACATGAGAAGAGCGCTGTCGATTTGGTGCAATGATCAATATTTTTGTCGTTTAAAATGCCTATTTTTTATGGTTTAATATACAAACGTGTTGTTTAATACGTTTAATTGTAGCGCACGATGTACTCAGGTAAAGTTTAGTTGTTAGTTTTTGCTTAGTTGTTAGAGATTTAAGCCACTACACCACTCCTGTTGACTGCGTCCCTACGTAGCAGAGCTGAAACGGGTCACCGGATCAATCGGATCATTCGGGTAAAGTTTTGGACCGGGTCACCTAATTTATACGTGGTAACCAGGAGGACAAAGCAGAATCTTTAATTATTTCCTTGCGTTTTTTAACCAGGGATTCCGGTAGGATTTTCAGTTTGGGCGTGTAAAGTCAATATTGGGAGGGTGTAAGTGAAGTTTTGCAGGGTTGTCCAGGACATAATTTGCCTGGTGGGACCGATGAAAATCCCCGGATATACCTAAGTCGGGATGGTCGACCGGTGAGAATTACATATGTCCTTGGTACGTCTGAGACCCTGGGAAGTAAAGGCGGTCAACCCTACCTCACTTCGGATACATAGAGTGCTACCTCCACATCCCCGTGCCGTTCACGGCGAGCATGCATTGCACAGGGGATATTTTTACCTTACCTAAATTATTTTTATTATTATTTCAAGCAGAAAGTTGTTTGATCCCCCTTAATTGTAATCCTGCGCACATTACTGCAATAAGTAAGGTCCTACCGACAATCAAACTTTTTGCGTTGATTTCATTTAGTATACTTGTTTGCACTTGTGAGAACAACAATGAATGAAATAGAAATACCCTAGAATAACGAAATCTCAAAAGAGGAGGTCGATCTTTAGAACTTCAACTGGGCTGAAACATGTTGAGCTAGGGAAGAATGTAGTAGAATTCCTAAAATTAAAGTGCATACAACTGACATTTTTTTAATGCAGCGTACTTTCTCGGCGTAAAAATATCCTTACTGATAAACGAAAGAATTTTGTATCAGAGAATCTTGAAAAGTATCTTCTTATCTACATATGTCTAACATTAGCAACGAACAGAATTGATACACTGAGTGAAAGAAAACTGATAGTGAAGATATTAAAATTATGAATACACTGCAAAAAAGAGCTGTGTTAATTCAACACAATGCGGTGTCTCAGCGTGACTACCACTTTTATGTGTTAAATCAACACAACACACGGTGTTGATTTCGGTACTGTGAAAAAAAAGTTTCGGCTGCACTGAGACTTCAACATGGGTTGCTCAGTTGGAAGCCGAGCGTCTTACTGACTTTGCTAAATCGCCAGACAGATAAAGCACTAGATGCAAACGATATTTAGTGAACAACATTTGAATTAAACGACCACACTATAGATTTAAACAGTGTATGGGATCAAATATATGTTGCTGAACCCCCAAAACAAACTAAGTTACTTGCACGACTTATCCCATGGTTTAATCACTTCCTATTTGTCAATTGAGAACCAGAATTCCCATTCACTGAGAAAATTCTATTTCTATGAAAGCAAGCAAGATGGCGACAGCCAAACACTTGAGCAGCATTGCTGCTTTCTTAACGTAGCAAGATGTGAAATGCTGCGCTTGCTTTCATACAAATAGAACATATTCTCAATAAATGGGGATTGCGATCCCTAATTGACCAACGGAAAAGTGATTAAATCATGGCATAAGTCGTGAGAGTAACTTTGTTTGTGTTTGGGTTCCAGCAACATTTTTTTATCCTCTATATTGTTTCAATCTAGTACTCTTTTCATCTGACGATTTAGCAAAGTCGGGAAAACGCTTGACTTCTAACTGAGCAACCTATGTTCAAGTCTAGCTGCAGGCGTAACTTTCTTTTCTCCCAGTACCGGAATCAACACCGTGTGTTGTGTTAATTTAACACACAAAAGTGGTAGTCACGCTGGGACACCGCATTGTGTTGAGTTAACACAGATATGTTTTGCAGTGTAGTCTGCACAAAAATGAGTAGTTTACATCATCTTGTTTTTTTTGTAATATTTACTTACCCTTTTTAGTGCATATTTAAGATAATATTTTTGACATTTTTACAGAATATTTACGTGTATATTGTAGCTGTTTTCCGTGCATATGGATTCGCCCTCTAGTAATAACAACATTCATTTTCTTAATAATCGCCAGATTCAGACCAATTTCTGACATTTTATACTATATACAAGTTACAACAACACGAAGAAAGATCATAGAAGGTATCGACACCAGCATTTGCCTGGTGTGACCAAGAGAGACTCACAAAACTCCCAGTCATTATGGCCAGCACGGAGAATCGAATCCAGGTCCTTCTGATTACAAGGCAAGCACTCTACCAACTGCTCTACCCTATCGATAGTAAGTTTAGATATCTTATCCTTGATATAACTTTTTCGAAACCTTTAGTCAATTACTGCCTTAATTCTTCGATCACAAGCCCACCAAAAAAAAAAAAAAGTTTTCAAGAAAATCTCTTTCTACATCGTTATTCATCCGTTATTTCCTTCTCAATTATAAACGCGTCTAATATTTACCAAAATTAGAGACAACTTTTGTTCACAATCCAATTTTGTTTTTTCCTGTATTCGTTCTTTCTCTTAACACACATTTACAGTTGCGTTTTAAATCTTATATCAAATTCTTTTAATCAAGAAAGCCGTATTTCTTCCCCATACGCAATTTCATCCACACGCGTTCTCAGCGCACATGGCTAATGGACAACAATGTTTAGTGGCTCATATCTAAAGCAGTCATTAGAACTGTCTGTGAGATTTTCTTTCTGTATCCATCTGTTATTACTCTACATTTGGGTAGTTTAAAATTTTACGCACAGATGAGTTCTTGTAATATCAAGTTTTCCAGGCTATAAAACCTAATTTAAGCCATTAAGTATATTGCTTTTCTAATATACTTTAGATAGTATAGCTTCCAAATATATTTTAATTTGGTTTCATAGATCCAAAACCCTCGTTATTTGTAACTTATAGTTTATTTCTAATGTCCTAATTCGTTGAAGTCCAATGTCTCTCCAGATGAAGACTATTTCACGCAAACTAAACAAACCTGAAACTGAAAGAGAATCTTTAAGAAACACAAGATGAGCATAGGTCTAGCACTGACTGAATCAGAGCTGTTTCAGTAGTGAAAGCATCAATATATGCTTGCAAACCTCGGTTGTTTTAATGACGAGCTATCCTAATAAATCAAAATTGAAAAATAAATTCTGATATTTTATGGTAGTTCCATTACGTGTTTATGTGATATGGATAATGAATTATCTTGGTACATATTCGAGAAATTGTCCTGTTAGAACATTGATGGTTACTGTACTTGGTACGATGGTGCTAGATAATGAGGTATGTTTGGCTCGTGAAAGGATGTAAGATATGTATTATCTTGGTGGTCTGGTGGCAATGTGAATTGATACAGTGTGAATAGTAGAGAGAGCGGAGTTTGTATGATGGTTGTCTGGGGTTTGTACTGTTCATGGGATTGTATGGTATCATGTAGGATATGATTGTGTTCGAAGTGTTGAGATATAAATTTTAGGCGAAGTGATTCAAGGTGTTAAAGTGTGGGAAATCAATACGTTCATAAAGGTCTCTCTCGTGTGGGGCTGGAAAGTTTGACTTGATATGCGATTGTCAATGCATGTCTTTCTAGGACTTGAAATTTGTGGTAGAATTCTGAGTTTGCGGCGATTTACGCAGTGAAACTATATATTAATACAGGTCTTAAGAATGCCTTGTAGGTGTTAATGATTGTAGATCGTTTTAGTCCCCATGTGGTACCTGTTAAGCGTTTTAGTAGGTTTAGTCTATTGTATGCTTTGCTTATGATCTTCTTGAGATGTGGGCGCAAGATAAGGTGGTGATCTAGTATAAGGCCTAAGTATGTAGCTTGATTTGATGGTTGGATGGGTGTATTATGAACGAAGATGTTTAATTATGTAGAACCTCGGCGTACACGGGAGCGTTTTCTCGGTGAGATAAACGCTATGGCTTGAGTTTTAGTATTGTTAATAGTGAGTCCCCACTTGCTACACAAGGATGTGAAAATATGGATTGCTTCATTCATGGTACGGTTGATATGTTGTATGGATTTGCTAAGGGAAGCAGTCTCATCGACGTATTTTGGAAAATGTGGATATTTTTGAGAAGAGGTGGAAGAGCTGATACGAATAGGAGATATAGGAGAGGCGATAGAGAGGATCCTTGGGGAACATCACTGTGTAGGAAGATTAGATGTGAGGAAGAGGAATTTGATGAAAATATTAGCTAGCCTATTTGAAAGCTAAAATGAATCGGATTTAGGTGATCGGTAAAAGAAAGGAGTGAAGTTTGTGGATTAGTGTTCGGTGCCAAACTCGGTCAAAGGCTTCCTCTACATCAAATAGGACTAAGCAGGAAGGAAAGCAGGTATTATAATGATTAGTGATGAGGTTACTGATACGAAGAACCTGATCGTTTATACTGAATGAGTGCTGAAATCTGGCTTGGTGTAAAGGTAGCAGATCGTGGTGTTCTAGGTGTGTATGTAGCCGGGTGACAAGGATTTTTTCTAATGTCTTACTATATGTGGAAGTTCATTGCATAGGGTGGTAGGATGACATAAATTTGGTGGTTTGTTTGGTTTTGGAATCATCAAGGTTTTGGATGTCTTCCATGATAAAAGGTACGTATCCGGTGCGGAGTACAAATGTAAAGATCGTGGCTAGGAATTGGAGAAATTGGATTGGAGCTTCCTTGATATGACGGTATATTATTCTATCTATGTCGGAAGCAGAATTTCGTTTGCGTGCAATAGCGTGGGTGATATCTTGGGTGGTGATTGATGCAGTAAGTGAATGGTAGAGTAGAGGATAGGCGATATTAGGTTAAAGACGGGGTAAGTTAAGGTTCAGTGTGTCTGTTGGATGACTTCGAAATGAGTTGAATGGAAGTTTTGGGGTGAATGTTCCTTGTAAGTATTCTGCGAATGCGTTTGCTTTGTCTAAGTGTGTGAAGGGCTTCACTGTTGTGTATTAGAGGATATGTAGTTTTACTGTATTTGCCTGTAAGTGTATGAAGAGTTTCCAATATTTGGTTTTGTGTGTGGTATCTCCTAATGTATTACAAGTTTTGACCCACTGTTTAAGTTTGTACGCCTTAATGTAATTATGGACTGTGCGCTGTAATTGTCTGTGTAGGCGTAAGAATTCTGCATTTTGTGTGTGTTTGGTAATCTCTGAATATGCTCTAGAACGGGTGATTAAAGGTAGATACTGTAGAGGGAGTTTTGGGCGATGAGGTTCGAACTTCTCTGAAGCTTGTTGGAGTGTGTTTGTAAGTTGGTCGAGAGTAGTGTCCTCAGTTTCAGGTGTACTGAGATGATTGGTATGCTGTTGTATGTAGTCTATGTACTTGTCCCCATATGGGCTTTATCAAATCTTCGAACTGTTTGAGGTGGGGGGTATGGTTCTTGGTTTAGGTGATGAGGTCATTGATGGTAAGTTTAATGGGAACATGATCACTGTGGATCTAGTACTTCGATTATGCATCTGGGGAGGAGTTGGAATGAGATGATTACAACATCTGGTGTGGTATTGGATATGGGTCTGGTGGGTTTGGGAATACGATGGATGGTTCTTGATGTTTATAATTCTATGAAGTCACGCAAATTTATTTTTTCTTGTTCTGATCTGCTATGTATATTTACCATGATGATGTAGTGCTTAAAATTATCATTGACATAAACGAAGAAATCCAGAGATATATTTTTTGTCCTGGGCGAACGTAAATTGTTGCTATAGTTAGATATTGTTGTTTGAAATATAATGTTGTAATATATTCCTGTAAGTTTGGCAAATTGGTCTGATGTTGGCGATGGGCAGTTGTAGGTGTGAATCCTACGGCTGTTTCCCCACTTGCTCTTATTGCTGGAATGGATGGTGTGTCTTGCTTGACGTTCTTTACTTCAATTTCCAATGCCTGAGAGTGAAAGTGAGCATATGGTCCTGAGTATATTGCTTGAAAATTTACGTGGAGCGTGGTTCTTTCTGCGCTCTGTATATGTTGAAGAATGTGATGTCTTTGAAACGGATGGATATTCTCTACGGTGACTGTAATTAATCTCAGAAATTAATGGTGATGGTTAGTAGACTGATACTATGGGCACGTTGTGTTGAGGTTGTGTTTCAGGAACCCGTAATGGTACAGTGTATCGTCCCTAGTTCGGTACATTTCTAAATTTCTATGACATCATCCTTTTCTGGTAGTACAGTTTTCTCCCGGTAGGTGGTCTTCATAGTTGTTTCCTGAGTGGTGATTTTAATAAAAATATTTTCTATTCATGGTATACTTCTCCTCCTCATAGTAATTGCTCTCGTAGTGACATCATGTCCTTCGTGTTTCTGTTTCGAATTCAGATTGGCTGGTAGCTTAACTGTTAAGGTTATTTTAATGTGTACAGTTTGTTATTGTTAATATGTAGTATGTAGTATTTCCTGTGTGTTGGTAGTTTTTCCGTTTTTTTTTCTTTTTGTTTCTTTTGTGTTTCGTTTTCTTGCTACCGTTTTCCGTTGTCGATATTAGATCGTCGCCATTTTTGTATCCGGCGGTTCATCAAGATTTCAGTCGTTGAATATATTACCATGTAATTAGTGATTTGAAGTCAAATTCTTTAAAACATATACGGGAAAATAATTTATCTGAAGTGAAGAACTCGTGGAAGTAAAATTTTCACTTTTCTCTGTATAAATATGCTGGTGATACTTGTACTTGTTCTGGTAAGCTGGAGATGTTGGCCTTGATCCGTCATGATGAGAGAAATGAGGGCCAAAGTCCCCAGAAGCGCTAAGTAATATGCTGTATACGATAGAACTACTGTGGTGATGATGAAGGGTCTCTGCAATGACTGCAAAAGTTGTCTCAAACTAACTTGCACCCTCCGATTCTGAGAAGAGCCGTCGATCCCAATGTGACCGTACACCTGTTAGGGTAAGTTCTACAATTGACCGCTAAACTTGAAGTCAGCGCTAAGTTGAGGCCAAGTCTGATTTTGGCCAATGAGAGTACGCAAAATGAGAGTTGGCCTCAACTTAGCGCTGACTAGCAGTTTGGCGGTCGATTGTAGAACTGACCCTTAGTCTCGCTCGTGCGTATTACAACACGAAGTCCTCGATTACAGGTTAACTAGCCACAGTTATGCTAGGTTAAGTCATGTGAGTGTAACGCTCCGCTCATATGCCTTACACATATCGCATTTATTACATACATGAAGTTGTTTTCAAGTATATACAAATGAAATAAACATTAAATAAATTCTTTAAACTATGACATCTCAAAATGCTAACAATATTAAGTTTTCTGATTCAAGCCAACAGCTATTTCTTTAAATATAAACCAGTATCAGTTATTGCAGAACACGAAACATTGTGCTGCCATCTGTTCAGTACAAAGTATAATCTGGCCCGCAGGGCCACCTTAATCTGGACATCTGGCCAACTTAGGCCACTTTAGTCCTTAGAAGTAATGTTTATCTATATATTGAAGTTTAATTAAGTAAATGTTTTGGAAATTGAATCGGCTTCCTTTCCAGCCCAATGACACAAAAGCATAATTTTTAATATCAAATCTATCTAAAATTTACTGAAAAAGCGAATTTTTCTAATTACTTGTACCGCCAAAACTAATAAAAAGGATTAATTTTCTTTGATAAAATTATTACTTACAGTGTTGTTATATTTTAAAATTTAGAAAGTAGGCAAAAGGGATAGGTTAGGTAAAGTCCGCTTCGCTCGAGAATATGTCAAGTCTCACTGAGACCAACGTTTATGCATTATGCCAAGCCTATTAGTTGTTATACTTCTTATTTCCATAGCCTCTCACATCCATGATAAGTGTTAGTATTATTAAGATATCTTTTGTCTTTGCTGTATGTCCCTGTGTTATTGTTTTATCATTTGTAATAACTCTTGATATGAAATATTGTGTCTTTTGATTATTATGTTTAAGTGTTCAGGTAGGTTAAGGTTTGCGAATTTCTCATTTAAGTTTGATATAATATATCTCTTTTGATTGTCCTTTATGTACTGAGATATCGGGGGAAACTTTCTGTCAGCGTATAAAGTTCTTCTGTCCTCTTTCCATCTTCTCTGAGACACCCGCAGCCAATATCTCTCATACCTCTCTATGTAGTCAATATTAATTCCCGAGTGATATAATTCATGTCCATATAATATTGTAGGTCTCAAAATGGATAAGTAAATTCTATCTTTAATACTTGGTGTTAAGTCTGCCAAAAGTAGTGTCTTTAAAGCCGAAAAAACTTGCAATGTCTTTCTTCTTCTGTCTTTGATATGATTACCGAAATGAAGCCTACGATCCAGAGTAACTCCCAAATATTTAGCTTCTAAGGAAGGTTTAATTTTAGATTTCCCAATTTTAATGAATTTCCTGTTTTCCACCCGTAGCCCTTTGCCTGAAGGATAAAATAAAATAAACTGAGTTTTCCCCTCGTTAAGCAGCAATTTCCAAGTTCTACACCATTTCAGAAATTTATTTGAAATAACTTTTAGTTTTGAAATAATGACGTTTGAAGATCTTGCAGTTGTCCAATAAGCGGTATCATCCGCGAACAGGCCAAGTTGAGTGAGGTTATTGGGAGAGCATGGGGTATCATTAACGTACACAGAATACAAGATTGGGCTAAGTGCGGCCCCCTGAGGAACCCCCTTCTCTATAACAATCTCTTCGGAGAACTCTTCCTGCAGTCTGATTTTGGTGGTTCTATTGTTGAGGAATTGAATGATCCATCTTATAATGGTTGTGGGAAGATTCATAGAATAAAGCTTATATATTAAGCCCTCATGCCACACCGTGTCGAACACCGCTGTAAGGTCCATGAAGACTGCTCCTGCTTTCCAACCCTTATTCAAAGCTATTTGAACGTCTGTGACGATCCTCATCAATTGGTCTATGGTCGAGACTTTGTTACGAAATCCTGCCTGAAATTTAGTAAGTAAATTTGTGTTTTCCAAAAATTTGTTGAGCCTTTTAGCCACAATAGTTTCACATAATTTAGCAATCGTATTAGTAAGAGTTATGGGCCTATAGTTTGCTGAGGCAAATCTGCTCTTGTTTGGCTTAGGTATGAATATTGTAAAGGCTGTCTTCCAATTTTGAGGCAAAAATCCGAATTTTAAAGAGGCATTAAATAATTTAGTCAGAATTTTAAATAAAATCGGTGGGCTTCTTTGTAACGCAATGAAAGGGATCCCATCAGGTCCGGGTGCCGTGTTTCTTTTCTTTTTTAGTATATTTCGAATTTCCTCTTCTGATATTTCTGCCAAAATCTCCGTTGTCGCTTCAGTTGGGTTGTCAATTTTGTCCTGATCCGAAATGTCCTGATAATGATTTGTTAATTTTCTAATTTTTGATGCGGTTCTAATTACTTCCCTTTGTATCTTTTCGGTGTTTCTGCTCATGTCTTCCCCTATCCTTTCCTTAAACTTGGAATGAAATAGATCAATAAAGTCCCTGTTAGATGAGATGGTTAAATTATCCAGCTTATTTGGCAAAGAATGACTACATTTTCTTCCTCTGTACGCTGATAGAGATTTCCAAAAGTTCTTAGTATTTTTGTAGTAATTTTCAGTTAGGTTAAAAATGAATTCATTAATTTTGCTTTCTCTAAATCTGGCTATCTTTTGTTTGATTTCTTTGTGCAGCTGATTGACTTGATTTTTAAGATATTCAGAGGGCTGTTTGTGATATAGACGATTAATATGTCTTTTGTATTTTATGATTTCAATTATATCAGCTGGAAGTCTTTCGGTGTGTGGAATGATCTTATCGTATTGTAAGTATTTTCCTAGGGCATCTTGAATAACTTTGGTAATTGTTTGATTAATCTTATCTATATCTTCAGCCGAACCTATATCGCCCTGTAGATCTCCCAATTTTTCCAGCAAATAATTCCTGTAAGCTTCCCAATTGGTTTTATTATAATTTAGATATCTTGAAATTATAGAGGTTTTGCATATCTTGATGTTGAAGGTTAAATATATTTCTCCATGGTCCGTTGGCAAATTAATTTCTACATTTTTCTGAAAGAGTTTATTCGAAAAAGCTGGTGAAATTAAGATCTTATCTAGCGCAGTTTCAACATTATTTACAAACCTAGTTGGTCCTACATTAACATTTATTAACGGAGATTGGAGCAGATACTGAAATAATTTATTCTCATTTTCATTAGTAATTGGATCTCCCATTAGCTCATGCTGACTCTGTTCAGTAAGAAATCAGCAACTTTAAATATAACAGAGCAATACGCGTTGTTATGGCATTATTAGATTCTCACTGATGCCACGAAGAAGACATGATTGAATCTAGGCTTCTCGGTGGGAATTTTCCCCTTCATACCACAGGAGTGCAAGACACCTGCCTTATGTGAGGAAGAATAGCAAAATTATAAACAACAAGCTGTCTATAACAACACACGCCGTGAAGGTTGGCATTTGGCTTGAAGGGCTGTTACCGTACGTGCAATTAATTGTATCTCATCTTATCTTAATTTGACCTTGTTTTAGAATAAATTTAGTGTTATATTGTAAACATGATAACTTTTCCAACTTTTGTGTAATTTTGAACATATTTCTAGTTTAATGCTTTGAAGACGTTAATGATATAATGTTTTAGCATACAACTTGAATTGCTCTATTATTAATTTCTTGTGGTTGGATGTTTAAATAATTTCAACATACAAGAAAATATATTTTAGTTGTGAATTGCTTGGAATTGTTATACGACAGAATTAAATGGAAAGAGATTCGCACTGCTAGAAATAAGACAGGCTTAGTTATGGAACATTTTTATAATAATATTTGCCAGTTCAGGAAGTAATAAAGAATAGCTATTGTTCAAAATTCAATAAGGTTGTAGAGTAATGAAAATTTTCAAACGTGCAAACATGTTTAACACTTCTATATATTTCTAAATCCTTGTTGAAACACATAATGGTATCTTAATACGAAACAAACAAGTACAGTACTCAGAGCTAATATGCTTTTCGTTTTTTTGTGTTGCAGGTTAACATGGCAGTTCTTACGAATAGCGATTCGTAATATACATACGAATAGCGATTCATCCTGTTTCGTCATTTCCAATTCTATATCTGTGCTCAGGAAGTTAATTTTCTAGGTGCGTGCATACATACCTTTGTTATCGGGGCACGGTAAGTACCAGGAACGAATTGCAGAATGAACCACCTATCTATATATTTTCATCTTTTCATTTGATTGAGTTTGATGTTACATGGGAAGAAATTCACCTGCAATGCACTGAAAACTCTCACACAGACACGCACACCTTAATGCGTATCTGTGTGTGTGTGACTACGTCATTTATACAAGGTATTCAACTCTCGTAAACGACCACAAAAAGCAATAAAGTGATTTAATAAGTGGTATGAACTACTCCAAAAGAAGTTAAAAAATGTTTTATCATTTCAGAGACGCCTTCTTATGCGTACAGAATATCTGATCTAAGTAGTATTACTTACAAAGCAACTTGAATCTTTATAAATAATGCTGATCCATTTAATTTGAAACAGTGCACCTATTGTGATCATATGATCAGTTCTGTACAGAGACGGATTAAGGGGGCGTTAAAGAAGCTGCAGCCCAGGGACCCCACTGCTTCAGGGACCCCGCCAAAAGTAAATCATTTAACTATGTAAATAGTAAGCACAGGGGCAGGGTCGTCCCAACACATGGGAGAAGTGGGCAGTCAGTCACCTGGGCCCATCAACCCATACGGACCTAGCTCTTCCCCCCCAACGCTAATCTAAATAATTCTTACAATCATTATCTTTTCCAAATCTTTAATTTGATCACGTTTTATTCATCTTGGTAAAGTACTGCATTCCTTATCAGCGATGGCAAATGTTAAGTGATAACTGCTAAAGTATGATTATTATTTCAGAATCAGCTTGCTACAAACTTTTAGAGCGAAATTCATAGTATCGCCGTTCTACAAAGTAACAATACTTAATTTTCAATACTAAAATTTAAAATTGACCAACGGGCCAGAACATTCGTTAGCGTGTTTGCTATGCAGTCAAGAGGTCTCGGGATCGATTCCCGGTGCTCATCATCCTGACGGAGATTTCCCCAGGTCCAGCTATGTTCTCCAGAAAAATAGTTGTCCGGGAACAATATGTGATTGTCCAAGGCTGCGTTTCTGAACAATCTTTCATAACGGACAGTGTTTTCTCCGATCTTTTAAACTTGTTTTTCTCGAAACTATAGAAATGTTTTTTATCAGGTTCTTGCATGCACCCAGTTATTTTTATCCTGGACTGCTAAAATCAATTTTGTGATCAGTAGGCCTACATAGTTCATTACGAATGTGTCAATTTTGAAGAATCTTGGTACTGATATTTTCTCGTTCAATCAGGGAAAATATGTTAGGTCAGTTGTACTTGTTTTTATTTTCTCATCAAGCTTACGTATTCGTATCCAAGGGTTCGCGTACCGGTATTGATAGTTTCGCGCGCCAGTACTGGTGCGCGTGCCATAGTTTGAGAAACTTCCCGTAGAAGTGACCAATTCGTGTTGAGATGAGTAAATACGAAACCCTGATATACTTTCTTAATATTTAAAAAAATAATTAATCGAGTTCGGATCAATATGATAAATCAGCATAGAAACTTGGGCACCTGCTTGTGGTGAGATTTTGTCATTTTATTTTTGTTCTAATCTTAGATAAAAGTTCGAAAAAATGTATGTTTGTTTTATAAATAATGAATTTTGCTAACGATCCAAGGGCGTAAATTGCTTTGTTCAAGAGCCCACAATGATGTTACGACGATCCTAAACAGAGAAAGGTAACACTGCCTCTAATGGATTCAAATACCCGCGGGCTCCAAATAGCTTAATCCAACACTGGTTCTGTAGGATACTTTGAGATATCATTTTACAAATATTAAGTTCAAAGCCTTTAAAAATCAACACAGTATGCACATGTATTTTTACAATTCTGAATCCGAATGTGCTAAAGAAAACAAACCACATTTTCTGAGTTTCACGTTTTACTTTTTTAATCCGTTTGGACTAGTTGCTAACGTTAACGAAATGCATAAAGATGATGATGTAAACAGTTATTTAGTTCCGAAACTTATCATAGTACTTGAATTGTTTATGAGATTAATTATCACATAATATTTGTAATGGGTCATTCTTAGCAAATCGCGAAAAATCAAGTACAACAAACATAAAATTTAGAAACTTATTCTCCTTATTATTTTTCGCTAAACTATACTTTAAAGGCAAAGAAATAAAATAGGAATAATAACCGAGATCACTGCTGCAATTTCTGAGGATGACGGTTTGAATTTAAAAATTCCAATGTAAGGTACTGACGGTGAGGGAATAATGAATTATGATGATGGAATCATGCGGAATTAGAATTCTGAAGTTGTCTTTCATTCTTAAAGATTTGATTACCACTATCAAGTAATGCAATTTATGTTGTAAACCTTACTACAAGGTAAACAAAAAGTTATTGCCATTTTTGACATTGCATGGGAAGACATGAAGACAAGACACGGGAATAAGTGTCTCTGGTAGGCTAGTCGCCAAGTGGTGCACTACGAGTTGCTACCACCGGGCCAAACCACCACTACGGACTTATACTCGCAGCAATTGAAACGTGTGCAACAAGCACTGCAGCAGAAGGGAGGAAGTACTGTTCCTTCGCGACAATGTCAGGCCGTTGTGGGCCAGGGATACCATACAAAACTTTGGCTGGGAGACACTGTGCCATCCAACGTAAGCCCCGGACCTGCGTCACCAGATTATGATTTGTTTCATCCCCTAGGCAACCTTCGTTGGAAGTCCTTCATCAAAGAGACAGACTTGAGGTAGGCACTCACCGCTTTCTTTGGGTCCAAGATCCTACAGTTTTAACGCAAGAGCGGTACACAGCTGCAGGAACGTTTGCAAATGTGCTGGATGCTGATGGGGATTAGCTTGAGGACTTATGTATGATATGTTACATTTTCTGCATACCTTTCTGTTTATGACTATCGGAAATGACAATAACATTTTTGGTAACCTTGTAAATTGTTCCTTTCTATATCAATTATTGTAAATATTTGTGAAAAGTGAAGAGGTGTGTGTCATAACGATATAATGAAAAGCATTTATATGTACCCACTTATGCCTAATTATATTGTGAAGGTTTCATAATATGGATGCTATTAACCAATACTTAGAAATTAATATTAGGAAACGGTAAGAGCTTTCGGTGAGAAAGTGTATGTATAGTTAGATATTATGTGAAATACTAATTTATTTTTGTACTAATCACCCGCACCACCACTTACTATGTGCACTGTATGTAGTTCTTTACACATACTATATGTCCATTCAAACACAAGGTTGTTTTTAATTAATTACGAAAAACAACTAATTCCCTCTCTTGTGTCATTCTCTCATTATGAGGGAATGATGAAAATGCACATATTTGCGATTTGCTGTTTCTGAATTATGTTTTGAAGTTAAAAATAATTTCGTGGTAAATAGTACCCGATAAGATACTTCTCCCACGTGTTTCGGTTTGTTACCAGCTATGACTTAAACATATTTTGAAGGATGGAATGATCCAGTGAAAACACGCGCTAGATTATTATAATTTGGAACTACGTTACTCCAACAGCTGTTAGCATTGAACTGATTGCACTTCATTGAGCTGTCAGTACAATATACTATAAAAACATGTGGTGTAACTACTTTCCGTGTCCTCCTGTTACCGATTTTGATCTAACTGTATAAGGTGAGGGAATGATGATTCTAGGGCGCGGGAAAAATACAAAACAAAGTTAATTTTGCACTTATAATTGTTGACCATTCTTGAAACTTTTGAATGGTGTACAGTTTGAGACACTATATGTACAGTATAAATAATTATCCTTGCCATGCTAGGAAAAATGTTCATATGTGCCCAAGTAGGGATAGGGAAGGTGTGGAGGAATGATATTCAAACTTTAGAACAGCTATTTTCTGCAGTATTTTAAATCAAAAGTGTCTGTTAATTTTTCCTTAGTAAAACAACATAAGAGGTTCATTAAAAATGTTACCAAGTTACTAAGTTTATTCCTTTTCCTACAAGAAATCCGAGGTCGCATTTTCATCGATTCACAGTGAATAATCCTAATTGAAGTTCACGCTTTTACTTAAATGTGAACCTAATATTTTGAACAAATCATCTAGTTACATCCTTCGGCTTTGAATCTATTTGAAACATCTGCAACATAATTGGCATTGACCATTAAAATATATTAACTGGAGTTAAACACGCTTTCGAACAAAACCGATGACTGCCTTTATTCGGAAGATCTCTCTCAAATATACACAAATTTAAGCATCCAAAGAAGTGAATTAGATTAAGTCAGATCGGAATGCATGAGAAATAGAATAATCGACTTTAAATTCTTCACTGAGTAGAAATGTTCTGAGCAGCGTCCAACGTGCATACTCTTTTCAAATCTCCAGTTGGTTCTGGATAAGAGTGGACATGTTACCTAGCGATACTCAAAACTAGAACATATGAATAGCAACGCATTTACAACAAAACTTAAAATTCGTTGACCAGAAGTTAGAATAAACTTCTCCTTGCTCTACAAATTACGCACTAGCAACCACTAGCTTATAATTATATTTAACAGATTGGTTCCAAAATTAAATGGCTATGTCTAACGTCAGACAGAATCATGATATTCTTTTTTCGACTATCTTGAACTCAAACGCCTGGTCCTAAATAGCTTATCCAACGACAATTCTAAGCTGATGACACTTCAGTGGTATGGAAGTTAGAATTTGATTTCAAGGCCTTTAAGCAACTTTGGCTCAGCGGTTTGGTAACCAACAATCTAGAATATATTTCCTCTTTAATTGCCTATCCCTGTACAAATGCGCCATAAATGGGAAAAAGTGGAATTCCGAAGGTGCAAGATCACGACTGTATAATACCAGGATTGGGGGTGTGGTAACGATACAATTCTTGTAGCTGTTTGAGTATTGCTGGACTACTTGGGACACATGCTTTTGTGCATTGTCCACTCGGAGGAGAATTACCCTGTTAATCAATAATCCCGGTGTTTTTGGAACAAGAAAGCCACTGTAATTGATTTGCTACAGTTAAACGTTCACTGTCGACCATAAGGCTCTAGATTCCAACATTTTTACCCATGCAGATTCCACCTAATGTAAAGTATAAGCTTCTTCTCGAACCGACCTCTCAGAACCACTACCTATAATATCTGACCTGATTGAAACCATTGGTCTTGTTTGTATATTGCAGACATATCAACTTCACATTTATAGTGATGATTTGCCGTAAATTCCGCATGTTCCATTGATTCCAACGATGGTCGATAAAAGATAAGTTACTCCCAAGCCTGATTCTGTTATTTTTGGTGTACATGTAGAAGCATCTGGCTGGATGTTATATTTAACTTCATGAAGTTGGTGAACAATGCTGGATTATCAAGCAGCAACTTACGTTGACAAAATCTCTCGATTGGTTGCGTTGAACAATGTACTTGTCTTTTGGTTGTGTTGAGCAATGATGAGAGAAGGTTTGCTGTTGCTGGTTCACATGAACCTAACTTCGGCCTCTCTTCCAGATTGGTGCTACCAGAACGAAACACTAAGACCCCTTTAAAATAATGTTGTTATAGCACTCTCACACCATATTTGTTCAACAACATCTTCCAGTTTACAAAAAGCAGTCTAGCAGAGCCAGACAGATTAAATGCATTGTCACGTGCTCTATAAAGCGTTACTGAACTTCAGTCTTATTTTTTCCAGGCCTCCGATTAAAAACAATGGCACAAAGTTATTGTCACAGTATAAAACTTAATATATAATAAATTATTTCGATGTTTATCTACGTTTATAATAATTGCAATTATTTTGATGTTTTTCAATAATGTTAAAAAACTCGAATTATAATAAGTGAGGTATCAAAGGTATGATAATACGGTTTGGGAGATTACTTGGATTTATATTATTATATAGGTATTATATAGACATAGAGAAGAATGAGGAGAGAAAATAAAACCTCTTGGAATAGACATTTTTTAAAAACAATTCCAGTTATTATACTTGTATTAAAAATAAATTTTATCCTCTACTACCATATATTTGGTTTAATATAATATGTTATATTTAATTAACAAAACGAGACTAAGTTAAAATAATCCGTTACGGTATAAACTAAAACCTATATTTGACGATAAGCGGCTTAAATGTGTATTGGTAGAAGAGAACGAATACAAATGCCCATATGACTGTTTTTTAAAAAGTATCAAACCATGGAATACTTCAAACCACATGCGAACACCATGTCAATGACGTCCACTCAAGCACTCAGATTAATTAAGCAAGAAACATGCTTTTAACAGTTATTTTTGCAACTGTTTTTCTTCACAGGAGAAAAATCTATGGAAGTTATGAACAAGGTCGTTAAAAGAGATGTTTTGTTATTCTATTTTCAATTACAGTGCCGACATACGTTGTTTGATACAATGTTCTGTCGCTTTTACAATTTCAATTATCAGAAAATGAAATACTGATTAAATAAATCTGTGCAGAATCACAATGTATAAAGGTTAGTCAAATGAAACTCGGCGAACCCTTTAGAAGAGAAGTAATGTAGCTACATGTCAATATTCTCCATCATTGAACACCCACTAAAATACCGGAGATGGTTCCACATTGCATACCTTTGCGCAACTACATCGCTCAGTAACCAATGTCCTAACATGTTTTCAGCTTCCTTTTATACCGAACCGTTCTTCGGTAGGGTACTTTTTCGAACAGTACTTGGTTTGCATCTTTTGAGTCCAAATTTTATTCATTCTCCTCCATAGTGAAGAACTGCTATTTTCTTTCTTCACTCTTGTGTAGAGTCAATATACCAAATATATACCACAAGAGTATAGTCACTTAATATACCACAATACTGCAGACAAACATTTTATTAAAACTTTTCACCAACACACAAATTTTCTGCTTTGTTAATATATGTTTCCCCTAATTTCGCCGCGTTCCCCTTAACGCTTCATTGACTCACTTTCCGTTCTTCCTAGATAATTAAAGCTGGATACATGTTCTATTTTTGTTCTTCCAATGTTAATGTTGCCTTGGTATCCCTCGTTCCAATTACGATTGATTTCGTTTTCTTCATGTTCATGCATGTTTCTTGTCTATTTCAGCTTCTAGTACTTCTTCCAACATCAAGTTAATTAATGTATCATACTGTGTACTAAAACTTACATACTAAAACTGTGTTATCATACATACTAAAACTTAGGTAACTCAAGGAATACCAGTTAATTGGGTTTCTTTGTTCAGTTGACTGCTTATTGAGTGACATATTGTTACATCCCACTATTTACCAGTAGTGATTTTCGTCCTAATTCAGGAGATAGCTTCAAAGCACAGTATTATTGTTAACATGGATCTAAACTAGAAGCTTATTAAGCAGCTATACTTAATTCTATTTTTGGACATTGTCTGCAAAGAGCATACAGAACAGTAGCCGAGTTCTACTGTTCTGTTCTTTAAAAAAGATTTGCTTCATTATGCTCTCTGAGGACAACTCTTTAAATTATATAATCGTTAAAAAATCATGCAGCGACAGATTCGGGTTCAAAGCTAAATCTGTTTTCGTTGTCAAGAAAAACTATTTACATTGTCTTCTGAATCATTTACAAATCATTCTTGTCATTCTTTTGTTTAATTGTCACCTAACTGATTTCTCACTGAATTTCCTAATAATTCACCTTCTCTTGGAATGAATGAAAATTATATAGTTTCAACAGGATTAAATTTGTAACAGTTCCAATTAAGAACCTTCACATTATTATTTGAACCTTAAAGTATAATTGTTCTGTATCCACACATAATAAAATAAGTTATCACAAAGTCACTCCTGGTCTGCGTAAGTTATCTTTATTCTATATAAACTAAGTAAGATATAATCCCTTTATATCTTTTTCGGCTTCCTCTGAGCATGCCTTTTCGATCCAAGCGAACCAAATGTGCTGTTTTGTCACAGTTCTTTTATTTTCTGCATAATCTCCCAAACCTATTTTTATCAAAAGTTCTTTAAAATTTGGGATTTTTGTTTCCGCATTTGGTTTCATCGTCGCTTTAGATAATAGATATATATTGTCCTTTATTGTATTTTTACGTGCTGTGAATGTGGCATCCTTCCATTTCTTCTATTTCTTCGCTACACATATGTCAAGTTTGAGTATCTATTTCTTGGCTTTTGTGACACATTGTTTGAGTTACATTATCTTTATTTATATGTCGCGTTACATTTATCTGTACCCTCTTTCCATAATTTGAGTATATTTATCCCTTGTTTCAATCGTATGTGTTACATCTGTCTTTGTTCTCAGGTTTCGAACTACTTGTTCCACTTCACATTTATGCTTAGACGAATTGAGGAATTCTACATGTAATTGTTTTTCTATCTCTGCTTCCAATTCGTTTATTGATACAATCTTCTGTTGAATCCTATCTTGCTTAATAGTAACTGCTTCTTCTTTTTCTCTTGACTTTATTTTTTCTTTGGAATCTTTATCTTGCTAAATAGTAACTGCTTCTTCATCTCTTGCCTTCCTCTTCTTAGAATCTTTATCTTGCTTAGTAGTAACTGTTTCTTCTTCTCTTGCATTTCTCTTTTCCTCGGGGCATTTCTAATCTTTTACTTGTACCTGATTACTTTGGTTCTCGTTAACAACCTTGATCATATTTTCTTCCGACTCATTTAAACCTTTATCACTTAATTTTTGTTCTATCCAGATCTGAAGCTTAGTTTGTCTGTTCTCTAGCGTTGTTATTGACTTCTGTAATTTGCTAATTAATTCAGTGATCTTTATCGTGTTGTCATTATCTAATGTGGCCTGTCTGTGGTAGGTCGTTGGCAAATTAATTCGAAAATGCTTATTTTGTTCTAGTAAAGGTGTATATTTAGTTTGATTATTGAAATAACTTGATCTGTCTAAACTAAAGTATCTGTTACGAAAAAGTAGTTTAGACCTCCAATTTCTGAACAACCAGTCCATACCATATCTGCCTAATATAGGGATTGGTAATTCATTCTCCATCACCATCCATTCGATATGGCATAGGCTTTGCTGGTAAACTGTGAGAAATCTGATTTTGCCAATAATATCTATACGTTGATTATTGACATTCTGTAACTGTATCTTGCAAGTTTCTATCTGTGGTACTACATTCATCTGCTGTACAGTATTCAATCCTATGATGTTATAACCGGAACCACTATCAATCAAAATATCGTTTTCCTGTCCAAGTATTCTTACTTTGACTACCATGGCTGGTGATGTTTACATAGTATTCTTATCGTTAACGCAATTTACCCAAAAGTAGCCCAGATTTACTCCTTCATTAACATGCAAAATTTCATTTTTAGGTTCGGTCAGATATACACTTTTCACTTCCTTAGTTCTGTACTCTTTTGCAACTGGTTTTGTTTCACTTTTTTTCCCATAAAGTCTACTTTAATTCTGCTACTGCGTATTCCAATACACTCTTCTCCTGTATTGTTTTAAAATAGTTGGATCCTTTCCCTTTGACAGGCCTGGCATTTTCTTATGTCGTAATTTCTAATCCGAAATCGCCAAAGTTAGTAGACAGCTATACTTATTTATATTATTAGATATTGTGTGCATATAGTTTACAGAACAGTAGAAGAGTTTAATATTTAAATAATATTTGCTTTATTGTGCTCTCTGAGGACAAATTTTTAAATTATACAATCGTTGCAGTAATCAATAAAAAATCATGCAGCGACAGATTCGGGTCCCAAAGTTAAATCTGTTTTCGTTGTCAAGAAAAATTATTTACATTATCTTCTGAATCAAATCATTCTTGTCATTCTTTTGTTTAATAGTCACCTAACTAATTTCTCAATGAATTTTCCTAATAAAGCTCAAATTTGAATCTGAAGAAAAACGCGGATGCACAGGCTACCATTTGATGGCATGTATGAATGAAGTTACCATTTAACATCAGTCTTTCCGGCCTCTAATATACTAGATTACTGAATTCTGTCACCCAATTTGCATTTTGTCATTTTTGTGTAACAAATAGTTATCTGCTTTCATGTAACAAATATTAAGCTTGACAATGGACTATGCAATAATCTCTATATTAGACAAGATATACTTATCGATAACTATTAGCTTTTATCTATACTAAAGTACTTCAGAAAATAATACAAAGATCTAAAATCTCTTGCCCGTTTATGATAATTTGGATACCTTAGATAGAATGCTATAGAAATAACTAGTACTCGATACACCTGTAAATAACAGGCAATGAAAGAGTGCCAAGGACGTAAAGTCATCGCAAAAAATGTATTTGGACAGCCCCATACTACTCTCGAAAGAAATGGTTTAGGTACCCTATTACGAACAAAAGCACTCTGCGTGGTGTGTTGAAGCAATCCACACCGTGTCAGGCATAAAGAAGCAGAATGGGAAACAAAGTGAGTTGAACAACATTGAAACTACTCACTTTAATTTCGAATCACATACGGAAGGTAAAAGGTACTAAGACATAGCCAAGCTTGTTGGAAAGCCATGCTCTACCGTTAGACACATCATAAAGAAACATAAAACAGAATCATTATTGGGGATTCGTTATGGTAAACTAAGGAAACTAAATGCCCGCAATGGAACCTACATTCTTCATTCTGTGAACAAAACTCAAAGAATTAGTGGTAAAGATTTGGCTACTTCACTTGTCTAGGATATGCAAGTAAATGTTACAGATGTGTAGATGTGAACCAAAAAAATTGGGATTCAGAAGATGTGTAGCCAGAAACAAAACACATATTAGAAGAAAGCAGAAAGAAGAAGTTCTAATTTTCCAAGAAATATCAATATGAGTGCCTGGAATTTCGGATTTTTTTTCTAGGATGAGACGAAGATAAACTTATATTATAGTGATGGATATCAGGACGTGTGGCGAAAGAAGAATGAAGCTTTCAGAAAGCAGAACATTGCTTCAATTGGTAAAAATGTTGGAGGGTCTTTTATGATTTGGGGTTGTGTAATCACTAATGGGGTGGCCAGTATTTATACCCTGAATACACATCTTCTAAATCCATTTTTTTTAAATGAATTTTGGATTGTTCGTGGTGTAACCGCGATGTGGATGATGTAACCGCGTGGTGGATGATGTGTAATGAACTTACATATCATAGGTGAGTGAAGTAGCTAAATCTTTAGAAGTTATTTGAGTTTTGTTCACAGAATGAAGAATGTAGGTTTCATTTCGGGGAGTTAGTTGTCTTGGTTGGCCAGAACTGATTCTATTCCTCAATAATTGCTCTGTTTTATGTTTCTTTATGACGTATCCAACGGTAAAGCATGACTTTCCAACAAGCTTGGCTTACCTGACACCATGTGGATTGCTTCAATACACTACGTAGACTGCTCGTGTACACAAAAGGATACCCAAAACATTTATTTCGAGAGTAGTATGAGGGTTGTCCAAATACTTTCTTTTACGTAGTTCTCACTCTTTCGTTACCTGTTACCTTCCAGGTGTATCGAGTGGTAGTTATTTCTATAGTATTCCATCTAAGGCATCCAAATTATCATAAAAGAGCAAGATTTCGAAATGGTCCATTTTTTACTTGGGATAACTTCTGGTTTTCTCTTTGTCGAACTTGTCCAAATACTTTTTGTACCCGCTGTATATAGCTTCCCTATCTATATGTTGTATTAGAAATTCAAAATTACAGTATTAACGGTAAACAATAATTGCATCCAAACAGCAGTTTGAAGGATATATTTCCTACTGCAAGTCTACTCCTACTTTTGTGTGAGTTCTTGTCGCTTACTTTTCTTGTGTATTTTTTGTTTCTTTAAATTATGTTTGTATATGTCAAAATCACAATGAATGATCCTTAACCCTCGGAACGCCATGATAATTTCATCTCACAGAACGTCAAGATGAGTCATTTTCGACCCGTGTATATTTCTCGTATCAAATAAAGTACTTGTTCAAAATCAAGATATTTTAGAGTATGAGTGTTTCATTGTATTGTATTTATTGCATTGCATTCTATTTATTTTTTCAAGTAGATACTACAAAATAATGAAAAATACAGAAAAAACTAATACATCATATTAACCTTGTAATCATTTTCATGGCTGCACAAAAATGAAGGTATCATGAATCTCTTACTTATTTACACATATAAAATACTACATATAAAATTACCAGACTCAAACTACCTTACGCTCTCACTCTCACATGTAAAGAACACCATATCTGTTGTATTCTGATTCTTACAAATGAAGCGATTACATTGCTGACAGTATGCGGAGTACTTGTCTTTACCAATACACAAGCAACATCGCCCACGTTTTTTCGCTCCTTCATTGATAAATTATAAAATGTAGGTGATTTGAAAAGAGACGGGTGATCATTAGAACCGACAACAACTTATTTTAATATAAAATGAAATTTAAAAATATTTACACAAAATGCCAAGATTGGGTCAAATTGGCCCATGCTTGATTTTCTTAAATTATTTACACAACAAATACATGGCTTCCTTTTCTTTTCTTTTCTTACTAAATGATGCACGAAACTCCAGAGACAAATCAATGCACGAATTAACTCATTTAGCCAGGAGAGGGGTATTATACGTTATGTAATTTTTATAAGTACTGTAGCACACGAGTTTCAGGGAGGAATTTATCAATGAAATAGATTTGCCAAAGGGAGATAAGCTTAGTAGAAAGGGAAAACGAATGACCATCTAATGTAAAAATAGGAGAACCGACTTCACCTTATCATTTGCCCCCCCCCCCATTAGGTGGGCCGACTTCAACTTTTTTTTTGGGGGGGGGGGCAAGCCCCCTCGCTATCGGCGCCCTTGCATATGGTAGAGTATTTGAATTTAAACCGGACCAATGAATAAAATAAGCATAGAACTGATTAAAAGTAAGAGAATTAGTAATTGTGTCTTTTTATGTCCTAGATCACGATTTCCAGATTAAGTTATTGCAGGGTTCTATGATCTATAATATTTTCGGAGTAGGATATTACATCTTATTATAAGAACATAACATATGAGCATTATATGGGATTCTTCAGACTCTTTTCACTTATTTTTTTGCAACTTTGGTCAAGCTGAATATAAATAACAAGTTATCACTGCTTAATCATGGTTGTAGAATACTTCATATTATAAAGATAACAACTACACAACAGAAAAAAAGTATCTGTGAAGTATCAGCATAAATGAACAGGGGTTTGAAAACTTTGCATACAGAAAAAGATTACAACTTTGTACTTCTTAATTATTAATAATCTAATAAAGAATTCAGAAATGTTAATCCTTAAAATTATGCATACGTTACAGAATCATGGAGAGAATTTGAATCAGTGACAATTAAAGGGAACTATCTAAACTTTTATGTCAAAGTGTGTTCATTACAAATATCGCTCTCTCAATAGTAGCTACATTGACTGGTGGCATATAATCTAACGAATAGTCATCTTCTACAACACAGACCATGTAGAATGGAACTGTCAGTAAGTAGTCCCTTTTAATAGCAATAGACGGACAGAAAGTTATGTATTATTATATTTGTTTTAAGTCTAACCGATTAATTTATAATTAATACAGAATCTGAGATATGTACGTTGGGAAGTAACATATCAATGCCAAGTTATTACTTTTATGGGAAAATTATTTTTAACTACGACTTAAATTTTAATGTAAAGTTCCAATGTACAGCTTTCTAGAAATTCTGTGTTCGACTTTAGAATTATTCAAATGAACTATTTCTTCTCGTTTAATTATCATTTTGACAACCTGTTATTTCCTTAAACCATCTCCCTCATACACAAATTGAGCAAATGTGGAATGTAGGCACACATAATGATCGTCAATAATGATTACTTGCATAAAATGCAAGCCGACGGTGATTAAGTGAGTGTATGTACTGTCAATTACAGCAAATGAGTATTGACGTCAAATTATTTTGGAAGCAGTGGGTAAGAACAGACCGGTATACAGCTTTGTGCGTTTCCATCTACATGCATGCATGCATGCCAGTCAATAATGATGCAAAGTAAGCCAACAACTGGAATACATATGTAGGTAAAATGAAAGCACCGAAAATCTACTCGTAAAAACAATCAATGACTGAATGAATAAGTGAAGGAATGAATCAATGACTGAATCAATAAGTGAAGGAATCAATCAGTTCATCTATCTATCAACCTATCTGTCTGTCTTTCTGTTCACACTTTTATAAAAAAGACTGAAAAACATATTACCAAATTCGAATCTATACCTGTGTATAGCTGAAAGATGGATACGTGTTCTTTGACTACTTCTGTAATATTTCCATTGTCTCCTTGGTATCAACGGGACCAATGTTCCTCTATGTTTTTAAAAAACATAACCGCTATTCTTACAAATTTTATGCGAAACCATGTGCAGAAGTTAGTCATAACATGTACTTACTTTTAAAACTAAATAGATAAGTAAACGCAAATTGAATCAAGGGAATGTAGATTTAATTTGATCAAACAATTTTTATATTTATTTTATATTTAGAATGTGTGTGTATGCGTACATGTTTTAATATTGCATCGCATAACAGTTTTTGATAGTCTCTGGATACGGTTATGGAATCACACGTTTAATAGTTAGTAACAGTTTGAAGTGGGCATTCAGCAAAGGTGCTTCTTGATATTTTAATATGCTATAGGCTATATTCTTTCTTTATGGCATCAATACACCTATAAATGTAACTAGTGATACTTAATCAGATATATCAAAGTTCGAAATGATATACAATCTCTGTTCCGTTGTTTGATATCCCGTTTGTTGCAATATGTATAACGGAAGTGGCCATAGATCCTGCATGGATGTAAAGGCAATCTAAAATTTCAGCAATAAAGTCCTGCAAATAAGGAATACAGTTTTATCTTCATACATTCAAGTGAAATTTAGTATTTGAAGGTGAGAAACCTTTCTTGTTCCAACGAAGAGGTTTCCTCTGTTACATACAAAACGCCAATATTCATGGACTCCTTTCTGAGAAACAGGATAATAATAATAATAATAATAATAATAATAATAATAATAATAATAATAATAATAATAATAATAATAATAATAATAATAATAATAATCGCTCTGTCTGTTCATTTGCCTGTCTTTAAAATAAACATGTTATAAATCATAGCTCGAATTTTAGCAAGATTTGGTTTGTAAGATAGATGTGACCTTGGTGTAAAATTACTATTTTCAGCTACAGCGTAGAACGAAATTGGTGTATACTTTTAAACGAGATTAACTATTATATTCTCGTACTGAATAAGATTTAGTGAGTAGCGCGTCTGACTACGAATCGGCAGGCGCGGTTTCAAATCCCGGCCAGGACACTAGAGACTTTTCTCGCAGTGTTCCCATGTCTGACGCTCTGAGGTGCACTCAGCCTCCTATCAAATTGAGTACCAGAGTGTCCTTCGTATTCCTGGATAACTTGGAAGGTAAAGGCGGTCGAGCGTGGAACTGATCACCCCACCTCAGTTCGTGGCAAGATTTTTTTTTTCAGATCGGCGCGCAGGGCTGGGCAGCCATTTTGGCAACTTCCGGAGCACACTTGGAAACACTTCCGGTACGGCACAGAACTTTTGCCTAAAAAAAGTACTTTTGAGTAAACAGTACTTTTGCGTATGCCCACCGCTAACAGGGGGCTGCGCCCCCCCCGCGGCTAACGCCGCCCAGCTCCCTTCGGACGCATCCTTCCCTGGTGGGTTTATATACATCCTAGCTTTTAGTGGCATCTTTTAAAATTGTAAATCACAACTTTTATTAAATTTATTTTTGTGTATTTACATATAAAACGAAAAAAGTTTAATTTTCTTTAAAAAAAATGTAAAAAGTCGACGCCAGGGTTTGAACCTTCGACCCTTAAATTAGCTTTCCAACGTCTTGACCACAAGACCAAACTGTAGCTGCCGGGTTGAGCGCTTCTCGCTGGTATTTATCGTTCAGGATAAGCGAGAGTGGACTGTTCCTACAGGAAGTGTTTTCAAGTGTGCTCCGGAAGTTGCGAAAATGGCTGCCCAGCCCTGCGCGTCGAGCTGATAAAAAAATCTTGCCAGTTCGTGCCGTAGGTCGAGAATATGTGCATCCCCATGTCCCGTTCACGGCGCGTGCGCATAGCACAGGGGATAGCTTTACTTTTTTCTTACTGAATAAGATTTAATATTCTTCAGTATTTCGCAAAATTATCTATATAAACTTAGAATGTGCAGAAGAAAATAATTGACAATTTCAGATCACAGCTCCTGAAAGCTAGAAGAAAGAAACAAGCGTAAACTTCTAACAGTAAATGACTTCAAGGATGATTAAATAATAATCCAAATGACGAATGAGAATTAAGAAGCGATGGATAACTATGAGAAAGTAACTAACATTTTCCCCTGTCCTCCGTCATTTTTTTTCGAGCAATATTCACTTCGCCGAAACAGTTTTACAGCGTTTCATAGACATTCATACCAAACATTAAAGAGTAATGTATTAATTTGACTGTTATCAATTACATACGTGATTTTGTTGTTCTGCTTCGTCAAACTATTATTTACTTCGTCTCGTCAAATTCTTATTTACTTTGCACTTACATTCAAGTATGTTTCTAACAATAAAAAACACTATTTCGTTCATGTGTTACCTGCTAGAATTTTTTAATACTCATGATTCGTGTTCATTAGGCTACCATACATCAATGTACATATAGAATTGTAAGAAAATGGTCGTTTTGGGGTTGCCATTTGAGGTATTAAAACAGAGCTTTTTGTTTGATTCTCTTTCGTAAAGTATCAACATAAAATAGTATAACAGGTGAAATAATGTATATCGATTTTAAAATGTTACCGGATCTGTTCTCATATTTTAAAGATATTTTTATTTAATTATTCTGCAAAGCTATCGCTGTACCAGATTACGTAATTATGTATTACGAAACTGTAACAGTATGAAGTGTCACTGAGAATATATCGATTTTGCATCTGCGACTTTCTCTTAGCGTAGTAAACAAAAACTGACATCGCAAGTTTATGAAGCCTGATGTTTTCGACGCTAAGGGGCAATAATCTGCAACTACATAAATTCTCCTCTCACCTAATTATAAGTTTCATAATTATTCCACTGCCCCTTGTACTGCTAATTGAGTTTTGGTCGTCACATTGAAAGCATGTCATTGCTCTTATCCGCTACAAATAAGAGGAAACGACATCATGCTGGACGAACAGAGCAACGCTTTTCTAATATTTTCAAATACGCAGTTGTAGCCTAATACATAATCGGACCAAGGAAAACTTTGCTGATAGTTAATGTACTTATTTCTACTATAAAAACCTTTCCCTGGTGAAATAAGCCCTTGCCTATCCAAAGACCATGGCGATACCGAGTAGACACGCTCAATTCCTCGTTTGAACCACATTTTGAAATTGGTGCAGGCAATCAAAGGCACGTCCTCGAGAGTTTCGAATCAGTCCGGAAAGAAAATGAACTAATCTTCTGAGTAAATGGAACTTCGATGTGCGAGGTCAGATTTATACGAAAGATATAGAAGTACTTCGATTTTAAACAGATTGTTAATTTGGATTTGTTTGTTTAACTATGAGTGAGTACTTACACTAATTTAAAGGTTACATAGAAATTTTAACGAGCCGCCGTAGAACAGTGGTAGAGTGTTGGCGTAGCATTCAGGAGATCGTGGGTTCGATCCCAGCGGCCGAATATCCTGAATGAGTTTTTCTAAGGTTTCCCTCAGGTCATACCAGGCAAATGCCGGGATGGCACCTTCAAATTAGATCCTGTTCAGCACCTTCCCAAATCCTTTCCCCTCCTCTATCGCGGTCTAACCCTTAGATGCCGAAAAGGCTTCAATAAAATTCAAATTCATGCAGATGTATTGTGCCTATAAACACGTTATTCGCCGCAATACTAAGCTAATAGCAAGTATCAAAATGCATTTATAGTGTTCAAACTTTTCCTACACATAATGCAAACACTTTTGTTAGAGAATAATTTGTGATCTAAATTACCACTTACTGAGCAATTTACAAGGTGATTGTTCAAGGGAAGATTTCTGATCTCATTCTTGGGAAGTCTTGTGTTCAAACTTCCAGAAAAGAGTTAAGCTCGCTGTTTTCTCCACATTTTCTTCCAAGGATAAATGAAGCTTATAACGTGACAATTTGACGTGGGTGTCATCATCATCACCATATTCAGCCGTTTTCTATCCACTGCTGGATGAAGGCCTCCCCCTTTTCTTTCCACATATCTCGGTCTGCTGCTATCCTCATCCATGTAACTCCTGAAAAACGCTTGATTTCATCTACATCTTGCATTTGGACGTCGTCTCGGTCGTTTCTTTTCTCGAGGAATCTAATGTAGTACATTTGTCGACCATCTTCCATCGGTTCGTCTAGCTATGTGACCGGTCCATCTCCACTTCATCTTCTTCGCAGCCTTGATAACATCCTCTACCTATGTGCGCGAATCCATTCATTTGTCTTTCTGTCGCTCCTAGTTATTCCTAGCATGTATCTCTGCATTGCTCTTTGTGTGACTCTTAATCTTTGAGTTGTGTGCGCATTCGATGTCCAAGTTTCGCTGCCGTACATCATCACAGGTAAGACACATAGCATCATAACTTTACGCTTCAGACACGTTGGTAATTTGCTTTTGAAAATAAAATGTAATTTTCCAAACGAACTTCACACCATTTTACATCTTGTATTTATTCCACCCGTCAACTTGGAATTCGATGTTTTGAGCTGACCTAGGTAAACATCCTCACTATACCTATTGTCTTTCCATTAATCTTTATTTCCTTCTTTGCAGCATGTTGATTGTACATTACTTGATTGATGCTACTTGTTGATCGTACATTGAGCATTATGGGTATAAAACACAGCAAATGTCACAACACATAGTTTTCAACCCACAAAAGTTTATTTTTCAAAACTTAAGCAAACAAACAGACAATTACTAATGTCTTGAGTCTAGTAGTCTTGTCAGAATTAAACTCCATGTTTAATGAAGTTGTTCACTAACTATACTTCCTAGGATTCTAAAAAATATAATAAATGATTCTGATGATAGAACTGTAATTTCAGTCAATCAGAATTGTAAAATTAGTCCGTTCAAGAGTCCACTGAGATTACCTCTGTTATGATAATGAAAGTATTAACCTTTTTGTCACAGTTTCTTTAACTGAAGTATAAGAATACCGAATGGACAGTGTTAACGCTAAATTTAACCGGAAATCGCAAAGAAGTTACTACCAAACAGAGCACCGGCACCTAGCAGTCACTAGAAATGTGAAGAAAGAATTGACAAGTAATTGATGCATACGCTAAACATGAGACGGAACAAGTCCAGAGGCGGTGCCACTTTTCCGGGCAGTGGTTTGAGGGCGAAGCACCCCAGAAGCAGGCGATTTTAAATATTTTTTTAAAGCCCTCCCAAGTTTGCAGCAGATAAGAACTGAGAAGCCCAATTCAAATTAATAAAGTATAGGGTTCCAACGGCCTATGAAGACTGAGGATCCGGGGACCATACATCAGTATTGTATAGAATGGGCCCCTAGTATGCAGACTGAAGTATAAGGGGCCTTCTTGTTAAGTGCTAAAACGAAAGTTACAGTTACTTTTATATATATATATATATATATATATATATATATATATATATAAATTTTCTCTCAAAGGAAACCGTTTCGATGTAGCAGTTTTTGTAATACTATGTAATATGTAATATTACTATGTAATACGATGTAATACTTTTCGTATTTATTTTCAGTTGGTTACCTTGTATTAGGAACACATGTAACATTTATACTCGTTGGAAGAAATCTCAAAGTACTAATTTACAATTCTACAGATATGATTCAATGCTCTTGACGACATACCTCTGCGACTGCAGTATGGGTAACATTCTGTTCTTGTTTTTTTTCTGTGGTCTGATGGTTCAAAACAGTACAGTTACACACCACGTCTGCGAGTAATTCTGTATTTCCTATCTTATTGACAGTCAGGTTTGTGCTCCTTCAATATTTTAATATTCGCTGGACCTCGTAAATATTGAATATTGAAAACAGATTTTTTTTGGCGGGGCAACCTACTCTCAGAAAATAAATTTTGCCGACTTTATCACTAGGGTACATGATCGATTAGTTCCGTGCAGCTAATGAGTACAGTTCTGAAGTACACTTCCTAAAATATGAAACTGCAGATTCATTACTACTGGGATAAAGCTCCAAAGTCTGTGTACTCTACTTCTGAACTAATTTTCAAATTTTTACTGTATTGTGATAAGCATTTCATCAAATCTAGCTAGCTCATTTCCTTATAAAACTATATTTCCATAAATATGTCATATTTATTTACTGGTTCAGTTGGTTCGGTTCCATATATGTCGGATTGCTTATTTGTACTTAAAGTGACTTGCAGATGATAAAATGAAGCACAAGGGTGCATTTCCACAGACAAGGCACTTTTTATGACATTTGCTATAAGAAATGCTACTTTTCACTTGAATACAATGAGTGAGACACACAGAAACCAAAGGGTGTAAGTACAAGGGCATATAAATATCTGAAATGCATGAAATATCCTTAGTTTGCAATGTTTTCTGCATACATATGTAAGTGCAAGTTTACAAGGCCGTACAAGACCAGTTTTGCTTCTTTCTTTCTTTCATTCTTGTTATTACTTTTAGATCATCGCCATGGAAAACAGTGGCGAAAGAAGAAAGAAGCTGCGAAGCTGTTCAGTAAAATTTCGATGCTTGACAGTTTCTTCTCAACACCCGCCAAGTCTGAAGAAGTTCATGTTGAGCAGATTGAGTCCGAGAGAAATGGGGAATTACCAACAACACCTGCGCCACCAGCACGATTAACAAATACTGAACATGTTCTTGGAGCCACAACTGAACTTTGCGATTCATCAGCAGTTCATCCTAGCAGCAGTTTTACTAAATAAGATACGCTTTCATCAGAAGGAGGGCAAGAAAAGGACCTGGAAGAATTGGACGTTGGAGAAGAGGACATTATAGCGAAAGTGTCTGAAGAATCGTTTCCCACCGACCGTGGACATTATCCGACCAAACTTTGTGTTGCAGTTAAAAGGTACATCATTTCCCAAGGCCCGTGCCGACCAGAAGGCCCATTTCCGAAAGACTCCAAACATGGTAGAAGCTTCTCAAGTCAATGCTTTGTTATCAGCAACAAAGGAATAAAAATAGCAGTGGCGTGGCTGTGCTACTCAAAGAAGCTTGACGCTGCGTATTGCCAAGCTTGCTGGCTGTTCGCAGACAGAAATAGAGTTATCGTTCAGCGTGGACCAATGGTGTTCGTGACTGGTAGGGCCTGAGTCGCAAAATTAAAGGCCACGGAAAATCACCCTGCCACATCGAGGCCTGCAAGGTGCAAGACCGTTGGAAGGAAACCAAGACCCTGGATGAAGAAGCAGAAGAAGAACTCAGAAAAAGTGATACATTCTGGAGGCAAGTTCTTCGACGAATTCTCCGTATAATCATCAGATTAGTGACATCAAATCTGCCACTTCGTGGCCACTGCGAAAATGAAGAACAGACATTCAGGGGTAACTTCCTTGCCGAGATTAATCTTCTGGCGGAGTTCAATGCTGCTATGAAGTCGGTTGTGAAGATGCCTTCGGGATCTGTCAAGTATTTCCACCACAAAGTTCAAGATGAGCTAATACAACTCCTGGCAGAAAATCTCGAGCGAGAAATTCTGCAGGACGTAGAAAAGGCGCGTTTTATTCCCACAATTTTGGACTCTACTCAAAACGTTGTGAAGAACGAACAGCTGAGCATCATAATTCGATACGTTACCATCGAACACGAGAAAAATTGTGCACCAAGGGAGCTGAAGATACAAGAGTTATTCTTAGGTTTTTATAAAGAAGAGGACCACACTGCAGAAGGGATAGTTTCTCTGATCAAGATACTTCTGGAGACGAAGGGTGTGAAGATGGAAAACTGCAGGGGCCAAGGATAGGGTGGCGCGAGCACAATGAGTGGCGTCTACGGAGTTGTACAGATGAATATCAAGGACTTGCCTTGCCGAGTATGTGCATTGTGCGGCTCACAATCTGAACCTCGTAATGAATGCAGCTGTGAAAGCCATTCCTCACGCAGAGAATTTATTTGCTCTGCTGCAAAAGTTGTACAACTTCTTTGCCTCCAGCTGTGGCATCAAACTACCCGGATGTCTGCACTGCACTGCTGTTGTTTCTCACTTTGCCAGTGCAGAAAGATCCTTCTCTAAGCTTAAACTTATCAAGACCTACTTGAGGAGCGCCACAGGGGAAGAAAGGTTGCGCGAACTCTCATTACTGAGCATAGAGGCAGAGAGAACCAAACGGATAAATACGGACATCATTATTGACAACTTCGTCAGGGTGAAAGCTAGGAGAAAGCAATTTTAGTGTCGAAATGATGTGCAGACGCTTGACTCCATTACTATTCATTCTGATTTCAGTATTCTGTGGGTAGCAGATTTTTAGTTGCGATATTGGGATACTACACTCTGCACATTGCCATTGTTATATATGGAATTGAAAGAAAGATGTGGATCACCTAAATAAGGAAAAATACAATTCCATCGTTTACCTAATAATTTTTCGTTTACTACTATAATTTTATTTTTTCTCCTCTGCATCCATTTGATAATTTGGTTTCTTGTTCTTTCCTTTCTTTTGGAGCATGCAGTCTTAAAATGATTATGTGGATAAATTGAGTGTTTCCCTTCGCCAACATTTGGTCTAGCCATGCCAGCATGTCCATCTGTTTGAAATTGTAGGGACCTGAATCAGTCATTTGAGGACCTCCGGATCAAAACGCACTTTGTCCACCTGTGAACAAAATTCATTTTTTTACGGATTCCCCCATTTCAATAGTTTTGCATTGCATCAATCTGCGTAATCCGTTTGCGAAGGAAACATTTCTTTCATTGCAAAAAGAAAAAGAAAAAAAACGCGTCTACATAAAAAAAAGTTTTGATTCTACATGTAGTTTTTTTTTGCCTCTCCTGAAAAGTTTTGTCTGATGGACAAAGAGTTTTTTGATCCGAAGAGTCATATTTTATCCACATAGTCTAATCATACGCCCATAGGGCCACACTCTGTAACAACAACTATAACGATTGCGTTCGTGCAGCATTAATAAGGTGCGAACTTAGTTTCCTTTAGACGATAACCTTGATAATGATGAATATAGAAACGATTGCGGATAATGTCAAGTTGTAGTGCATATATCAGGACACTCTTCCTCACCATGTAGTAAAGTTGAACAGTTACTGGTTTGCTCGTTTAGACCGACACAAATGGATAAAATTGCCAAAATTAAAGTTTCTTTTTAGCCCCGGCATAGTAAAAAAAAGTTTTCTTCTACCCTTAATTTTCATGAAATTACATTCCTATCAAGTGGACCCGTTTTCTTCCTTTTGCGGGCGGGGGGGGGGGGGCAAAAAGTTCATACAAATAACGTATTAAACGATATCTATGGCATAGTATAGGACAGGATAAAGGACACGAGGAAGCAGGAACGTACGTAGAGGGGAGTCCTGGGGGTCCGGACTCCTCCCCAAAATTCAGACGTTTTTGTCAAATTGGCAGGATTTTAAGCATTTTACGTAAATTTAACACCCACACTGATATTTTTAGGGTATTTTATTTTTGTCGCATTATTGTTTATTAATATATATTTTAACAAATAATGGTAAATGTAATAAAAATTAGTTTTTGCAGTAAAATAAGAACATTATAAATACAGACAATTTTTCAATACGTTTTCTTACATATAAATAATAAATAAATAAATAAGCAATGTGCGAATTAACGAGAGGATGAGGGGGACCTCCCAGGTTCCAGAACGATTCGGATGACGATACAGATGACGATAGCGATGATGAAAATGATTTGGCTGGAGATTCGGGTAAAGATTTCGGCAATTATTCATATACGGTTGAGAATGAAGAAGCAGCTGGCCATAAAATGGAGTCGGAGAAGAAATAGAAGAATTACAAGATTAAGACCTCGTATAAATTTGTTCGGATTTCTTTTCTATATTATTTGTAAACATTTTTCTATAATAAAGCATTTCTGAATTTTCCAGTTTTGATGTCAAATTCGTAATTAGCACTGTCAAAATCCCTAATATAACTATTTTTGTTCAATTAATTCTATTTTTTATTTGGTCCATAGTCAAAAACCCTAATATACCGATTTTTGTTGTTATTCCTATTTTTTTCTGATTTGGTCCGTTATATTAGATCCGCAATTTTGAATTTTTCCATGTTTATGCCAAATTCGTAATTAACACGGTCAAAACCCCTTATATACCGATTTTTGTCCACATTGACCGAGACTTTGAATTTTGGCCACGGTTTCGACATCTGACCCACTGTGGGACGTCCTCAGCAAAACACGGCACTCATAAACTGTTGTACACAAGTAACAAGGGGTAAATTACAGATAACCCGAGATTTTAGGGAAAGAGAGAAACTGCTGCTTGAAGAATATAGTTCGACACTCGATAATTGGCGAGACTAATAGTCCGGAGGAACTACGGTTTATATATCTATTTTCACCATTCTAAAGTGACTGAGTTCGTCGTCCAGGTTAGACAAAACCTTCTAATGTTAGAAAATCATAGCATTTTTGTCCATTACAAATAACTCTACTGTATATATTTTGATTATTGCTTTAGCGTCATACACACCTTATTGTGCCTGCGTTTCTACAATTTTCACTATTTTACATAAAACTGAAAGTCTGGCTGTTTGTCTGTCTAAATATTACTTTTATAAATCTACATTGATGCATTGATTTCCACCAAAGTTTGCATACCTGTTCGTTCCTTAGGTACTGGAGCAGGTCATAGACGTATTCACAAACCAATATTGGGAACCAGTTGTTAGTGTTGCTACTTTTATCAAAAATGCATTTTCAAACAGATGTAGGGTGTATCGAAAATATATTCTTTTTGAATTCGCTGTGGATGGGGTGGATTTTTGGCCAAATGGCTTCAATATTACGTGCAAAAAATTTCAGTTCGATCGATCGATTGAGCTGCCGCCAGACCCCTACAATTGTAAAAATCGACCTAAAAATTGGGAAAAAATTATTAAAAATTCTGATTAAAAAATACAACATTAATCTTGCTTACAAATGGTAGGAATTGACCTTAGAATACACTTACCTTAAAATTATGAGCTTGAGAAAGCTTATTATCGACAAAATGTATTGTCAAAAATGGCAAAAAAAAAATCACTCAATTCACGCCTTTTACAAACCGGCGTATCTTTGTGCTTTCTCGCCACCCAACTTCTATTTGACCAGCTATTTGGACTGCCTCGCTGCCTGCACTGGCTCTTCGCCCTCCTTTTATCAGTAGTTTGTTGTTAACAATTTGTGTTGATCGACGTGTCGCGCGTGGCAGTGATTGTCGGTGAATGTTTGTGTCTGGTAAGGATTTCTTTGTTTTCTTATTGGAATAGTTTGTTGTACGCGTTTTGCCACTTGAAAATGCTAGTGTCAGTGACCAATAATGTGCATTGTACCTTAATTGCGAGTGTTAGTTTTGTTGTGCTGTAAAACAGGTGATCACAATACGTTAACTCAATGCTTTGGGTTCACTTTTTGTGATTCTGTGCCTGGTAGTTTGTAATGACTGTCTTGGTGCGTCGTGATTTCTTTGTTATCGTGCACTATTTATGGGAAAGAAAAAAACCTATGAATATTTCTTTCAACCGTTGGAAACCTTCTGCCAAAGAACTTTCGAAGAATATCGCACAACGGATAATAGAAATTTGAAATGCTGCTTCAATCCCTGGTGATACGATTATAACTATTGGTGAACGAGCGATAATTGTAAGGTTTTCGAAGTCTCAAGAAAACCTCCGTCAGCTTCAGGAATTTTATAGTAATTGTATTCTAAGGTCAACTCCTACCATTTCTAAGCTACATTAATGTTGTTTTTTAAAAAAAATATATATATATATATATAATTTTTAATATTTTTTCCCCCCAAAAGGCAATTTTTAGGTCGATTTCACAATTATAGGGGTGGGGGCAGCTTGAGATGTCGACCGATGGAGCTGAAAATTTTTGCACGTAATATTGAAGTCATTTTGCCGAACACCCCATCCACATACCAAATTTAAAAAAAAGTTATTTTTCGATCCACCCTATTATACAGGTCAGAGGTAAGCCGTGCGCCGCAGGTGCTCCAGTAGTCAGTGTTGCGAGCCTCTTTCAAAATTTTAATATTTCAAATACTTTATATCGCACCAAATTTGGCGTTTACCTACTGCGACAAGGAATAGAGGTATTCCGTGCACTGCACACGTGCAAATTATCCCAACACCTTACTTCTAAATGTTAGTTTACTTACACTGTTACGCTTGCATAAATTAAGAAAAAAGATAAACTTAACAGAACCAAGTCCACAGAGTACGATTTTTTAATTACTTACAGAGAATGGTTGCGAAATGAATGGAATACATAGAAAAGAATCATCACTATTGCAGATAATCGCTATGAATTATTTTTTTTTCAGGCTTAACAATCATTGATGCGTTTAATGAGGTATTTTTATGAATGAAGATACATATGTTGAAAGTAGCTCGTCCGGTTGGCCTAATGATAAGACCATAAGCCAAAGAGTTTCAACTTCATTTAATGAAATCTACCGTGTTCCATCACAAAAGGATAAACATAAGACAATTCAAAGAAACGGACTGATATTAACATCTATAGGAACCTAACAGTACCTAGGAAGGCGAAAGTATGTTCAAATAGATTTTTCTTGGTGATTGGGTGCGAAGTATGCTATATTTAAGATGATACCGTGTAGTCTGTGTTATTAATGCTGCTGATTATGTTAAAAATGCACGTAAGACTGTTCTATGTTGTTTCTATAGTTTATATTGTTTCTACTGTAGAAAAATATTCTACTCACTTCCTGTAATAATTAGTAGGGACAATATTCCTTTAGAATTCTTTAAACTTTATGGTCGTTGCACTTCGAAGGAAACATGTGTGTGCGAATTTCACATGAGACTAATTAGATTTATTTGTTTTCATTCCATATTTCTTCTTGTTTAGAAACAGAATTCAAACAACAATTTTCACTCAAAAAGTTAATACTTTTATGTTCATTTTAATTATTCAAATATATTTGTTTCCTTGTAATTACAATAGTACTTCCTTAATTTTTAGTTCATAGAAACCACATGGATGTACCAGCTGTATGCATAAGTAGTTTCCGGTTTACCTAAGAGATGGCGCCAGCGAAAAGTACGCAGCGTATTCATTTGACACATACGTCATTTTGTTCGTCTGACATTAAACTACAAACACACACAAGTTGAGTCCGCCAAACACTAGCGTCTTTGTTTTATCGTTCAGTGATCATGTCGAAGTTTGTGCCTGATAAAGAACATTTGCGGCACGCATTGCTTTTCTTATTTAATCAAAAGAAAAAGGCTGTTGAAAGTCATCGTGTGCTGGTGAACACGCTCCATCGATTAGAACATGTGACACATGGTTTCGACAATTTTAAAGTTTTGATTTCAATGTGAAAGACAGTGAGCGCTCTGGTAGACCACAAAAGTGCGAAAATGAGCAATTGCAGGTGTTATTAGAGGATGACCCAATTCAAACTCAACAGCAATTGGCAAAAGCATTAAATGTGTCACAAGAAACAATCAGCAGACGTTTACGAGCAATAGGGAAGATCAATAAACTGGGTAAATGGGTCCCACACGATTTGAATGAACGTCAAATGGAAAATCGAAAAGTCACTTGTGAAATGCTGCTTCAACGCCACGAAAGAAAATACTTTTTGTATCGAATTGTGACGCGTGACGAAAAATTGATTTATTTTGAAAACCCGAAGCGGAAAAATTCGTGGCTTTTACCTCGCGAAGCCGGTCCTTCAACACCAAGGCCAAATCGCTTCGGCAAGAAGACCATGCTTTGTGTCTGGTGGGACCAGAGCGGTATTGTGTATTATGAACTCTTGAAGCCCGGCGAAACCGTTAATGCACAATGCTATCGCCAACAAATGATTAATTTAAATCACGCATTGATCGAAAGACGACCGGAATGGGCCCGAAGACATGGCAAAGTGATTGTGTTACACGACAATGCGCCGTCTCACACAGCAAAACCAGTGAAAGACACCTTGAAATCGGTTGAATGGGACATCCTTCCGCACCCGCCGTTCTCCCCAGACCTGACGCCATCTGACTATCACCTCTTCGCATAAATGGGGCACGCGCTCGCAGAGCAGCACTTCAGCAATTTCGAAGACGTTGGAAAATGACTCGACGAATGGTTTGCCGCAAAAGACAAGCAGTTTTTCTAGCATGGTATGCATCAATTACCTGAAAGATGGGCGAAATGTGTAGAAGCCGATTGCCAATATTTTGAATAAAACAAAATTAATTTCCCTTGAAAATTACGTGTTATGTTTACCACAAAAACCGTCAAAAACTTATGCATACACCTGGTACTATGTAATATAATTCTTATGTGTTATTTTTCTGTTTGTATATGCGTATGCATTTTACCCGTATTTGTGCATGTTACCCAGACATTAGGGCTAAATGCTAACTTTATGGAGGTCAGGTTGAAGCACTATTACTACTACTGTCTTTGAAGAATATGTAATTCATCTCTATTTTTTATAGAAAAAAAACAAACAACAAAAGGTCCATGTATGCCATATGTAAGTATTATGTTTTAGCGCTCCCTAATCCTGGTGCCACGTGCTCTTAGAGGAAAAGTTATTTTCCTCCAAACCACTCTATCTTAGTGTAGAATCAGGGTACAAACAAATATAAAAGAGTGGTAAGCTTTTAGATTTAATTTTCTTTAAGCTATACAGATCGTTTAATATATTAATGGCTACAGACGTACATCACATTTTCGCACACAGTGGTTTGTTTAAATGTTGATCAAATCAAGGCAAGAACATGTACAAATATATCATGTTAAATATTCAAATACACCATACACTCAGACTTTAAGAGACGTCTTCTAAATTAGAAAAACTGTTTAAATAATATTAAATTTATGCTAAAACCAGCATACATTAAAAGATTTTTGAAACAACTTGTTAAATTGTTACATCTGTACGCAGTATATGAGCGACATTACCACACTGAATTATCTGTTGCTGACCAACCCTTTAAACTGGTCGAGGGGAAATCAACAGTATTACGAATTAGATTCCAGTTGCTCAATTTCACTCGTGGGCTGTAATGAGCATCCCAAATGTTTCCAATCTTGGAAATCGATGCCGTATACACGTGTTGCGCTCCTGCATTCATTGGGGAATATGGGATTCAGCATTCAAAAAGGAGAGATTGGATTTAACGATCAGAAGCCACATGACGTTAGATTGGTTTGTTCCAGTCATTGGAGAAGTGGAAAAACGGTATTGATGATGGGCTTATGTTATTCTATTTTAAGAATACATGGGTAAGATTCATTTTTATATAAGAAAAGACGGCACATTTCAAATTCATTGGAGCAGGAATATTTTTCAATAAAAGTTTTATTGTAAATTTCTCGTTGCCCTAAG
Organism: Lepisma saccharinum; assembly: GCA_022664845.1. Classification (NCBI taxonomy): domain Eukaryota; kingdom Metazoa; phylum Arthropoda; class Insecta; order Zygentoma; family Lepismatidae; genus Lepisma; species Lepisma saccharinum. Next base: position 5,276 of record JAGDQP010000556.1, on the reverse strand, counting down.
CGCGGCTGGTTCTTTTATTGTCACATATTTTTTAAATCATCGAAATTTCATGTGTCATTTGTATATAAATCTGAGATTCATCTTTTATAAAAGACATTCCATACAAAATAAACTTATTTCCTCTTGTACAACCGTTAGATACATAACAATTTTATTTGGCATCTTGTATTTGAGATTTTCTTATTTCAGATTTTGGAATGGAAAACCAATCTGGTTCTAGGTGCGTGGAGTCGCATCTGATTTCATCTTTTGTGTACTATCAAGATATCCGGGATCAATATTAGTTACAAATTCTTATTCAATTCTTCTTTAGAAGTCAAGTTGTGACACATTACACAATCTTACTATGTTAAATTTAGTATTCATGGGTTTTAAGGTTAAACTAAACTCCATGGCATTCGACCCTTGGTTCTCCAGTTGGCTTTGGTTTAAAGTGGATGTCAGGCAGTGTAACTGTTTGGTTTCATCTGGTTTTTGACACTAGAGGCAGCTACAGGACAAATAGTTCTCCATTTTACATCAATATGTTATCATACGAATTGTTATTTATAGTCTTCATAATCATCCTGCCTGCCTTCGTTTAAAACAAATCAGCACAAAGAGAACACATTTACTTTAGAACAGGGAAGACTTTCCAAGAAATTAAGGAAGGGGTATAATAATTAACTTACTGCGGCTTTGGCGCTGAATCCTCCGGCTTGGGCTGCGTGGCTGATTTGTCATCAGGTGTTTGTGCGCTGTCAGGAGTCATCGGTTGACGTGTTGGGGACAGCTTTGTTACTGCAAAGGAACATGTAAAAATTAAATAAAATATTTCTATTAAAATCAAGTTTCATTCTGACAATGAGTGAAAGCTCTTGTCCAATAATTGTCTTTGTTTTGATTAATAAAATTGTAATGGATTTTAATTTTCAGTTACAGCGAAGAAATTAGGTTTTGTTTTAAAAAAATAATTCGATTATCTTTCTCTTCCCTCACCTTATCACGATATTTACTTATCTTTTGTGACTAGTTCGTTTTACAGTTCTTTCTGTACTTGCTAACAACCTCAGTAAACTATTGAAAAAAATTGTCAAGTAATAATTTACGAAAACATTTAAATTAAGCAAATCTACCTCACAATCTTTAAAAACGCACTAAAGATTTTCTATTGACTTGAAGTTTAGTTAACTTTGTCTGGCTACACAATTTAGTTGTTTATTTTGAACACCAATCTACTACAAGACCAATGAGAAATAACCAAATAACCATGTACATTTCATTCCCACGTTTCATACCAGACTTTTGTGAATGAATAGAAATTATTACAATACGGATGCAAGGAAAGACACTTCCTACGTATTAAGGCAAATAAATAAATTAAATAACAATCTAACAACAGTTGAAGTACAGGGCAAGATAGGAATGAACTTACTTATTGGATAAAATAAATTAATAGAAAAGGGATTTTATATATTTCCCAAGAGAATAACTGGTTTGTACTTCTTTCAACATAGAGACCAGTTTCCTCCACGCCATATCTTCTGTTTGATAAGCTTAAGGTATAAGACGTCTCTACTTTTCTTTAACCGCAAGGTGATTCAACATAGTGGCATAAAGCCAAGGGAAACTTAACTGGGGTGGAAATAATGAGAGATTCTTGCTCTGTAAATGAAGGAGATAGAGAAGGAGAAAAACAGAAGAGGCTGCGGAATCCATTGTAAAGAGTTTTCGTGATTATTTTACTAGGTTTACTGTTAGAATGTAATAGGACAAACTCAAACTTCGAATTGTTACAATTTTAAAGACGATAAACAAGTCTTAATAACTTTAAACTGAGAGTATCTAATAATTGAACCAACTCCATAAAATAAAGCTACTTGGTGCTTACGTGCTAAAGATAAATAATCTTAATAAGCAGTATCTCTGCCTCAAACGTTCTAGACATCATAAATCGTAGGCTGCTTGTTATTATGACAAGATATTTTTCAGAACTTATAACAATTAAAGGGAATAAAGGTGATTTGGAGTAAACTCTTGAGAGCCCATACTTTTCACCGGCTATGGTATATGAAATTAATTTTTTATAATGTTCTGAAAACTTTCATATTTTTCATAAAAGCAGAGATATTTTGCCTAAATAAGTTTTATTGGATTTGATATACAAATTAAAAATTTAGTTGGCCATTTTAGGCAAAAGTATAAATAATTTTACATTTGCAGTTTGTAATTCGAGGCGAGAGATGGGTTAATTATATTAATATAATATATGTAGTCATTTCCAAAAGCGCCCCTGTCAACAAAAATAAAATTAAGATTTTAGCATTATTGAGTATATTTCATTATTTTCTAACATATTCGTACGGTTTTAGGATTCAAGAACATCTGTAAAATCGTTTAATTATCAGAAGGTAAAGGACAGAAAAAAAAGAAAAATGTCTATATATTTTATCTTCCCCAATCTCCTTTTTTTTTTTTAAGTAAAAGTAAAACTAAAACTTCTACCACTATTTATAAGATATTATTAATAGCTGCAATGTTTTCCTAACTCTGAAAAATAAGAAGTGTTCTAAGTGCTTCTGCCGATTTCTCAACATTTACTGCGCTTGGACAAGGGCGGTTTTGGAAATGGACTACACAATATCATTAACTCGTAATATAATTCAACAATTTGGAATCTCTTGTTGGTTACCATAGTCAAGACAATCTTCTATCATGGTGTAGAGAATGAAACTTCTACGGCGGCTTTGCTGTTATGTCCATGTGTTTTCACTATTTTAATACATTAGCAAACACTTCTTGAAAAAGAAGGAAAACGCACTTAAACGAACAGTGATAATGGTACGCCGTATAGTGAAAGGAATTTATATTGAACAATTGCGAATGAAAATGAAAGAAAAACAGAACTTTACATAGGAAATCGATCACTTGATATGAATTTGAAGTGGCTTTCTTGAATATTTAAGGCATTTCGGAAACATTTTTGGCTCTGGCCGAATGGATCATGATGCGAAAATCGGTGGAATGAAGAAAATGGAAGAGCCCGACTTCCCGAAAAAATCCACGCATAGGGCCTTTGGCCTAATTTCTCTTCGGTACGAACCTGAGACCCCACGCACCAGAAGTCCCGTGGAGTTTCACTGTTTGAAAAGTTACTTAATTAAAATCTCAAGGAAAGGATTATTTTGATTTCAACTTAGCACAGCTATGTGAAGGTTTGGTCATTTTAAAGAGAAGTAGCAAATTGACTGAAACAATTTACTGCTTTGAAAGGTAGAAAATAAGTTATAAGGAGAACAATATGAAATAATAAGTGCAAGTTATGTTGGGGAAAGGGCAATCCAGCAGGATGCTCAACATTGAGTAATATGAATAAATGGCATTAGGAATAAATCGGTGAAGTCTGGATATTCAGGATAACTGTTACCAGTAGGTAATATGAATGCGTGTTTACATATAAATGGTTTGGTAGATAGAACTTCACCAATTGTTTCAACCACGAGCCGCCACTGGCCGGAGCCCGAGTTTAACTCGGGTTTTACATAATAGCCCGTAGGTAACTTACTGTGTGTTGAGGTCGGGAATCGGTTATTTGGGTTGCGGTAGGGTGTATTAAAAATATTGTTAAAAAGCATAAAAATATTCACAATAAAAATACTGTATCTGTTAGTATTATTCTCATATTGTAATTTTTTCGCTTCTTGAAAAAGCACATATTTCAACCAGCAGTGTAGCAAATTCACCCCCTCTTACACCACCAAATGATATACTCGCAAAAACATCTAAGGTCCAAAAATTTATTTGCAATGTTTTTCGCGCGTCCATCATTATTTAGCAACGTGCTATGAATTTTTTAAAAAGACCTAAACCCCAGGATTCTGGAATAAACATGGTCTGATTAGCCCAGGATCGAAAGTGTTAAGATACGTCAGCTTTAGAGCAAGAGATTTTTTATTCTCCGTGCTCCTATTGGCTAAGAATGAGGAAGAAGATATACTAAACCGGAATGTAATGTCCAAGACATGGCCGCAATTCTCGAGGTCCATTCAAATTCATTAAATAAGTAATTGTGAAGGAGAAAAGAAGTAAAAATTACATCGAATACGTAAGTTGTACCCTTCCTTACAAATTAGGATAATTTTCCGAGATGGGCAGTAGCTCTATACTGCTGTACAAGTTTTGCTGAGAATTTACCTTCAAGTGTGACCTCGACCACCTTTTGCTTTAGAAGTGATTCAATTTTTCGTTTGTGAGAGCTGTTAATTTCTTCAAGATTTTATTATACCCGTCGATGGAAAGAGTGGATATTTTTGCTGTTTTGCAGGCTGAAAACATGAATTCCGAGTAATTCGTTTGTAAACCGTTCTCACCGGAGTGACCTTAGGGAAAAATATTTGCAACCAATGAACCAATTACTTGCTTAATGCGTAACTGAATGTTGAGGTCAAAATGATGAATAAATTTCTATTTCAAGTTTGTGCCACAAGAAAATATTTCTAAGGTGCTGTTCAAAAAAAAGCTTTACGTTTTAATACATTTCATAATATTGCATCGTAATGAGTAGTCAATGTGTGTCAATGACATTTAACAGTTTCGATCAAACCTTGTTCTAAATTGAGCCCAGTTAAAGAATATTTACGTTTTGAACTTTCAGTTTCAATAATACATTATGAATATTAAAGTCCTCACTATTTTAAATGTATTTTACGAAGTGGTACACATATATAAAATAATTCAGTAGGTTACAAAATCTAAAGTGTGACCCATACATTCCACTATATTTTTATTACTGAAATTGTCAGATTCCTGTCCTCGATGCAAATAACCAAATATAATGCAACCTAATTTTATTGTCCAGGTAATGCATTGCTTGTTCTTAAACTTTATTTTATTTATAATGTTCAGTGCCTTTCAATTCTCAAAGTCGTGTTAAACCGAAGGTGCATTTTTTTTTTACGAAGCACTTGATCTGGCTCCCGTCTATAGAGAGCCCACATTGAAACAATATTGAATAGAAAGTTGACAGCACTTGTGCGTAAACAGCAATTTTGCGTATGCCCACCGCTAACCGGGGCTTGCGGCCTCCCGCGGCTCACGCCGACGAGCTCCCTTCGGACGCACCGTGTCCCCTTGTGCACCCCGCCCTGGTATAAACATCCTAGCTTTTAGTAGCTAAACTCCACGTTACCATGGTAACTATTTTTTTGTTCACTAATTTTGTATGATCTACGAAAAATGCAAGACAGCAATTATTAATAATAAATTTGAACTTAGAAAAATACATTTTGAAAGAAGAA
>JAGDQP010000555.1:76200-155148 GCA_022664845.1 Lepisma saccharinum | reverse complement strand
GTGTGTGTGTGTGTGTGTGTGTGTGTGTGTGTGTTATAACAGGAGCTGGCAACAGCCTATCGACATTAATCATCGTTAAAGAACACGTATCGCAATCTATATTTCTACCAAGAAAACCAATGTTTAAGTTACAAGTTTAGATAGATCGGTTAGGTTATTTATACTTTATTTTACTGATATTCTTTGTTTTACTGTGTAGACTGACAAAATTCAAACTAAGTTAAAATCAGACACAAACCTCCATGCTCAGATTCGAACCGACATTGACATTGTTGGAGACTCTGGCTCAGCACCCCAGACCGCACGACTATCTCGGTCGGCATAGACAGATATATATCATATATCACTTTTGAGCAACCTTTCTATTTAAGAAAATTATAACTTGTATCCATACTTAAATTAATTAAAATAGGCTGACGAGGCTTAAACACCTGACTTTATTATAAAAGCACACAATAAGTTTTACAGTTTCGGTGTTCTATCAACACCTTCCTCAAAGCATTGCTGAGTGTTTCTTCTGAGGAAAATGTTGATAGAACGCCGAAACTGTAACGTTTACTGGATAGTTTATAATAAAGTCAAGTGTATAAGCCTCGTCAGGCAATTTTAATTAAGCTAAGAAAATTTTGTTTGTGGAAATACGGGCTACTGTAAGTGAGCAATGGGTAAGTTGATTACTCCTAATAATGGGCCATTTTATATCCTCTAATTTAGTGAAACAGTCCAATTTAGATAGATTAATCAGTTTTAGGATTATTTGGAGGAGGCAATGCTTTTGGGACACCCGGTATATGTTCGCGCGAGGCAAAATGCAGGTGTGTGTATGTGTGTGTGGAGGGGGGGGAGATAAAGGGAAAGAGAGAAGATTGAGAGGGCGAGGAAGAGAGAAAGAAAAAGAACGAGAGAGATATTATAAGAAAGAGAGTGAAAGAGGAAGAAATAAATACAAAGAAGAGAGAGAGGGAGAGAGAAGAAAGGAAGAAAAGAGATAGAAGCGGAAGTTAGCTAATGTAGATTGAATTTATCGCGAATTCAAATAAACTACTACGAAGATAAATATCAGGTCGTGTTACGTAGTTTTGTACTCCTACATAATTACAGTAATATAATTAATTGAACAATAACATTAATAAGTTAAAAATGTGTTCAAAACAATGTAACATGTTGTCTCTCCGTCTCTCCTTTCACCTACCTTTCACCATTGTTCACCAGAATTCATCTCTTGTCATTATGAGGCTCATTGCGCTCTTTAAGTGTTTATGTAACTAAAACGCGTTTTGTTCACGCACCATATGGATCCCACACATTCACACAGCTCGTGTGACCAGTGGTCGCATTAATCACACATGGAACGAATAATGGCAGCGTAGGTCCCCCATAAAGCCCCCCTCTCGACAACGCCTGATTAATTTCTAAATGAGAATCACCGAATAGGATTTGTGGAGGATTAAATGCAACGGATTGTGTGGTCTACGTGGCGGACATTATGTGACCCCTATACAAAACCAAACGAGTTTGGATAACTGGTAAATTTCGCAACATTTAACGGCTTTTTGTTTCCACCATTATTTGTCTTCATCGTTTTCTTTCTGTAAACATCTTTTTTTTTTCAGTGCTGTGTGAAACCGTAGTCTTGAAATAATCACTTGTTGATAGTTATGTACACTGAGGTCGTACTCGTGTTAATTAAACTTCATAGTAGTTTTCGTTAGTGCATAAGAATGAAAACAAATTAATTATGTATATATTCGTACATTGTTTGACGTCACCCAAGTCCTTGTGAGCAGACTACTATTTATAATTGATTATGTCACATGTGTTTTTTTTTATCACATTGAATCATTGATTTGTATCGAGTTAATTTTCTTTCTTTCAACATATAATTTTAAAGTATTTGTATTGACTTCTATTTCGTTCTATGCTTTCTTATATTGATCATTTTGCGATACATAAAATTAAAGACTATAAATATATAATACATATAGAGGAACTTCGGATATTATGGAATAGTCGCGTAATATGGAATACTCGTTTTTCTCATTTGTGATGTGTTGTTACCTACTGGCAAGCAGGAGAATTGCTTCTACACACTCCAATAATTCCCTGTATTCAGTTAGAGTTCTATAACTACATGCGTAGGGTTACTACATGCAAGAACAGTAATTTGCAGTCATCAGAAATTTTGCAGGTACGTTTTGTAATTCTGGATATCTTTAGGAAAACATTGTAAAATATTATATGATAGTAGAATTGTTAAGTGTAGGTTATAGGTTATTACTGAACTTGCGCAAGTTGTTTCGACTGTATGTGCCATAAAGTACGGTTAGCAGGTACTTCATTTTCAAGATAACCTGTCGGGTAATATGGAATAGTTGTAGTCCGCAATATGGGTCGTTTTAATTCAGATACTTCTACATCATTAGAACTTTCATTCCTACCTGAGACGATTGAAGTGATAATGATTCTGATGTTTGTTTCTGAGAGCAAATTTTCTGACGATTCCAGAGGAGAGGAAATATCTGGTTGTGTTATTTAACGATTTATTGCATAATGTATCATTTCGTATGCGGTGAAATGTTATTTGGGTCTGAGAGACCCAGCCCGTCCGATTACGTTAGTTGTTTTTCTGTACTCATAAAGTCAACCAGTCTGATTTTTGGTAGTTTCATTCATTAATGAAGGCCGGTATTGTGTACAATACGTAGGGAGTATTCGGAATTTCTGAATATCCCGGAATGGAAAACAGGTTTCCGAAATCAGAATTCCGCAATGTTCGAACTTCAGAATTCCGTATTGTAGGAATTTCTTCTGTATGGTGATTTTTTTTTTAATTCTTCTGTATGGTGGTACAATTAATAACAATGACAGAATTCCTAGAGTTAGAGTTGACTAGCTTGGCTCTTACAGTGTGCTTTTGATATAACTTTCAGCTTCAGGTTGGAAACTTATAATTGGGCTCACGTTCAGTAATGGTTGAAACATTGAGGACAATCCTCCAATTGTAGCTGTCATTAGCCCATAGTTGGTTTCTAATTGGCCATATTACGAATCATTGTCCAACTGACCCAACAACTAGTTAATAGTAGCTTGTGTAGCTGGGATAAGGTGTGTATTAGTGATAATAAGAACATACTTTTATATCTTGGGCTGCTGATCTTTGCAGCAGAGAAAGTGTCGTGGACGAAAGAGTGCTTTGAATAAGTTTTCCTCTTTCTCTCAACCACCTCCCCTTGAACTGATGTAACTACCTGTTATGTAGAAGAGTGGCACCACTAATTTATGTTGAACAGAACTGTGGAGCCACTGTTTTTAATAATTTAGCCATTTAAGGCATTTGATATTACCATATATGGATATAATGCTTTGTCGTTGTTACAGTTGCTAAATTTGAGAGGAGGACGTTGACATTAAATTATTTAATTACGTGATGCAGAGAACAATCTTATATGTGGTCTAGTACCGAGGACTTCAGACAGCCTGATTTTATTGCAAGGTAGCGGCAAATGTGGCGTATGAAACTTACGCGAAACGGATATTTACTCGAAATTTGGTTGTGGTAGTGTAAACAAGATTTCAAACAATTCCCTCCCAGTCCGGATGTGTTATGCGCGGAATCGACTCGCACCATGGTCTTTGAGATGCTAAGATCCAAGTTACTCACACTCTGGTCGTTTGTGAAAAAGGTTTTACCCAACGACATCTTCTAATTAGTTCTAGTGTTAGTAAGATTACAATGCCAATTCCTACGTAATGAGCTGAGATAGAGCTATTCAACCAAAACGAGACTTTCTCACTGCACATCTTAGACGACGACATAAAAGTGACAGAAGAAAGAATCCCTGGAGCTTAATGGTGTCAAAGAAGAAGAATATTAATAAAACGCGTCCGAGTAACGATCGGAGCTCAAATGCGGTTCTGCGTCGAGAATCCATGCGAGGATATATACCTAATTCTACAGATGAGAATTTACCTACTATCCAAGCATAGATTCCTTCTACATGCATATATTTGATACATGTGAGCACGGTAATTTTGATTTTTGTAGTATCCTTTTATGAGTTTGAAACAGAAATGAATTTTAACTAAAGATAATTGTTTTTGTGCCTTGCTATAAACATGAAATACTAACCACAGAATAGACAACTGAGTTAAGTTCATTCTCTATTATGAAAGTCAATCCTGAATATAATTTAAGTAATGATGGGTTTGTTGGTGACGGGGAGGACTTATTGCTCCGAAAAGTGAATGCAAAATTCCTGCCCAGCAGGATAGAAATTACTGTGCTACCTGTGCTGTCGCGGTTTCCCCCGGAAGGCTTGTGGGATGAATTAAGGTACCATCTCAGTAATCATAGGGGTCATTCCGACTTCAGTTGTTCATATCCATGGTCCAATTGTAGTGCTTGATCACGAACCTCATAATACCATTCACCAGCACAGCAAAGTAGGTGACCAATGTGACCTGGAGTCGACCCTTTGATACCTCCGCAACTTGCTTTCATTCTTATGGTTATAATGTGATGCAAAGGGAAATGTTGCGTTCTTATAACATACTGTTGGCTGTTGTTAGTTGCTGAAATAAACCTCCTATACACTACGCTCCACCCAAGTCCACTTACCATTGACTATACATGGTAACTAAAACATTATTGCCGTTTTCGACATTGCAGGGGAAGACGTGACGACAGATACGGAAATCAGCGCTCAGGTCCTGGAAAAGCGATAGGAGTGGGGAGTGAGAACGTTGACTGTGACCAGGACAGACACTTTGCGCACTCACAGCAGTCATAGCTCGAATAGTGGTGAAGACAAATGAAGGCGTAGAAGTAGTTCGTTTTGCTTGCCTGCTTTAAGATTTTAAGATGGGTTTCTCTGCAGCTGAATGATTTTTTTTAATAATGCTGTTAATGAACGCATTTGTTCCAGAAATTTTTCACACATTCTTTGGATAATGGAAATATAAGAAAATCCCATAATCTTGTTACTCCTTCCTGTTTTCAGTCTGTTCAATGTAATGCACGCAGTTTAACACATATTTGTAAAAATTCCCGATGTGTCCCAAAGCTATCTTTTTCACCGAAATATTTACTTTGCCTTAAAGGCATTTCAGCTTATTCGCTAATAAATATTTAATTAAAATAGGAGTAGGCATTTTTGATCAGGATTTGAGCAGATTGTAATCACTATGTATAGTATCCGTACTTTTTAAAAGAGAGAAAGAAAGTAAAGAAATATGAGATAACTATGTTGAAGTAAAGTACAAAGTACACTTTAAACTCTTATACAGCGTGCGCAAAAAAAAGTAGTACAACCTCGATTCATTCACTGCAGTGATTAACTGCAGATTTACGATTAACTGCAGATAAGTATTTCATGCAGATTTCTAACGGTTACAAAGTAAAAATATACCAGTGTGAATTCCACTTCCTTTTGTTCCAGCGGGACTACTACTTTTTTATGTCAAATCAACACAACTCACGGTGTTAATTTCGGTACTAGAAGCAAGAAAAAATACGGATTCCGCGAGATTTGAACATAGGCTGCTGAGTTAAGAGTTCAGTATCTATATTTTCGAACCTCAAACACAAAGTTATGTGATAGTTTATTCACTTTTCCATTTGCCAATTAAGGATCAGAATTCTCATTCATCACCGTGTGTTGTGTTGATTTAACACAAGAAAGTGGTAGTCACGCTCGGACACTGAAAAGTGTTGAATTAATACAGACATTTTTTACACACCCTATTGCTTGTTATATTGCCTCGATAGCTCTTGAAAGAGGACGAAAAGGAACTAACAAGGAATTGTTTGAACCAATTGTTTGTATACGCGAATAATGTAGATTTAATAGAGGACTATATAAATGCTTTACAAAGTGACACCGAAGTCTTTTGTCCACGTGACCGGGAACAAAATTCTGAGAACAAGAAGTTGATACAAACACATTATGCTCTTCAGCATCTTATGGGTTTTTTCTTCACTAATACAGTGGAACCTCGATATATCGAACCTCGATATATCGAATTCCTTGATAAATCGAAGTTCTTCCATTCCCCTTGAACCTGCTATCACTCCCATGTGTATTTTTACCTCTATAAATCGAAGGACTGGTCAGGAAGATCTCGATATTTCAAATTTTCATTTTTGCTTTGCTTGGCACCGCACCTCTATATATTGAAGTTTTGATTGGAAAACCTCTATTTATCGAAGTTGTTTTGATAAAATCTATAATACTGTGCTGTATTAAGACGAAACTCAGTTCATTCTTTGAACGACAATCATTCACGTTGCAATCTATACCCCCCACCGTTATTTACAATTGTTATCGCATGCAATATCCACACCCACTTTCTTGTTATCATCAGTTAGTCCGAGTCCAGTTTGACAGAAAAGTCCACATGTGAGAAACTTAGTTTTCTGCTTTGATTGTGTTCGACCTGTATATATCGCAGTCAGTCAGAAATCACCTTGATAAATCGAACCTCGGTATATCAAAATCCTCGATATTTCGAAGTTTTCTCGTTCCCCTTGAGGTTCGATATATAGAGGTTCCACTGCATAATAATTTTGAAGAAATATGTACGCTTAATTTGAGCAAAACTTTTGTTAGCTTGGTTGGTCTCTTTATCAATCAAAAGTTGATTGAAATGTGGTCTACGCTATAATTATAAACTTAGCGTCAGAGACGTACGTAGAGGGGATCCAGGGGCCGAATTTCTTCCCCCGAAATTCAGGTATTTTTGGTGAAACTAGTACCATTGTTTTGCAATATTATATTCATTTTACGTAAATTTCACACCCAGAGATACTTGCCCCCTTCGAAGGCGCTGGACCTCCGAAAGGAACTTCTGGATACGTGCCTGCTTAACGTACACCCTCAGAAAAATTTGGGACTATAGCATTGTTTACAGGTGAATGTAGAGAAAACAAAATACATGATAACAAGCCGAAATACAGAGAATGAAAGCAATAGATACATAAAGATTAAGAATATGATCATAGAGAAAGTAAACACACTTAAATACTTAGGAACATATGTAACTAGCAAAAACGAGGTAACGGAAGAAATAAAGAGTCACCTAGAATCGGGCAATGTATGTTTCTACTTCTACTCACGTGATTAATATCAAGGAAGTTGAAATTGAGAATATACAGAATGGTTATTCTGCTGGTAATAATATACGGTTGCGAATGTAGGAATACGATCCTAGCAGCTGAACATAAATTGAGGGTTATTTAACTATTAAAAATCTTTTGCGGATATTTGTTGTGTTTTCTTTATTTTGAATCCAATTACCGTTTCGTAAGCCTTACTGCTCACATCGTCAGGGGATCTTATCAAATACAAAAATGAGTTTTATTAGTAAAATATCAGACATACCTTGTCAAAATATTAACAAAACATGGTTCAAATTGCGTGTTTGAAAATAAGGTTTTAAGAAAAATATACGGAGAAAAATGGAACCAGATGATCGGAGAATGGAGGAGACTGGATATTAAAGAACTCCACGAACTGTACGACCCGCCTGATGTTGGAAGAGTAATGATATGGGGACGCTTAAGTAAGATGGCCAGGCAAAGTAGCTCGGATGGGAGTAAAACATTTAAATACCATCGTGGTTGCTAAGCAGGAGGGGAAAAGACCGTTGAGAAGACCGAGACGTCGTTGGGAAGAGAAAATTAGAAAAGGTCTTACTTGTTAGGGAGGTAGGTGTTAGTGATGAAAAATGGCTTGAGGTTGGCCAACATAAAATCCAATGGCGAACGGCAATGAACTTTTGAGATTCGTAAGCTGTAGTGATAGTTAGTCAGCTAGTTACTAGTTTATGGGCGTAATGGCAAAAGCTTGATAACAGATAATTTGTTCTTGTTGGTTACCTTAAAGCTGAATCCAAGCAGGTTTTCCTGCCTTTTTCTTTTTATGTATATTATTAAAATTTGAGCACAGATAAACAGAAGATAGTTCGTTATGTACTTCAATAATGAATACCATTAATTTGAAAGAAATGTTCACAGAAACTTCACAACTAAGTTAATACACTTTCGGGATAGTCTCATGTCCCGAAAGTGTATTGACGTAGTTTTGAAGTATTTGTTAACTTTTCTTTAAGCCTTATGTTACTCATTGTTGATGTAAGTAACGAATTATAGTTTGTGAAAGTTATCTTCTGTTTATCTGCACTCAAATGTTAATAATCGACGTAAAACGAAAAAGGCGGGAAAACCTGCTTGGATGCAGCCTTAAAATATAATATATAGAGCTATCTTGTGATACAAAAATCGAATTTATAAAGAATTAAGTGCATTATATTGATTTTACATATACAAAAATAGATCATTGGCTACAAATTGGCATTGAAGAATAAGAGTTAGGTTATGCCTTGGACACAATGTATTTTGCCTTATGCAAAACTAGAGGAATGGGAATTGAGGAGAGGATAAATCAACCTAAGGTGCCTTTGTTACAATGGTGTGCCTTACTATACCTATCTGAGACTTTACCGGGACGCTACAATATTTCCATTAGCTCTGAATGGAACAAAATTATGTATAAAATCCCCAGATGCTACTTTTCTATTACAATTTACCCGTCAATGGAATTTTCTCTCAGAATTGTGGTGGGACAAATTCGTTCATACCTGCGCTGATCTAGAAACTAAATAAAGTAATATCAAACATTCTAAGAATATCCGAAGACTCAGAAAATGAATCATTCTTCGGACATCTGTACTTTTGTATATTCTTTTTATTACGTCTAGATCCAGTTCGATGAAAATAGAAGTATACGAGACCAGCAACAAAATATTCCACGTGATGAAGAGTTGTTAGTTGAAATGGCCTCTATTTCAGGGGACAAGAGAGAAACACGGTGTAGCAGGTCAACATGAGAGATAATCTCTACGATTAATATCTAGGACGTAGATTTCATAAACAAAATTTTGAGTGATGATGGTAGTTCACTTGTCATTAATAATCTCCCATACATAAACCATATGTGGGAGGGAACACACATGTAAAATGTGATATTTGTGCCAAAAAGGATATCTTCCATATTGTAACATTTTTTATTTAAAAAAAAATCTGAATGTGGTTACCAAATCCGTCGTGTTTTGCGTAGTCTCCATATTTCCAGGGGAGGGGGAGAAAGACCAGAATAATGCAATATTTTGTGTTTTGAACTACGTGCGTGTTTGTGTGTATTCTATGTCTATATATATTAGTAGGACCAGTGGTATAAGCGAAAGGGGTTAATAGCCGTTACTAAGGTTTAAAATATGAGTTGTTGGACACAGAAGAGCTCTCACGTTCGATTTGTGTATACGGAATAATGTTGGTGAACTTCGTCGAATGTGGAATGTTTCGTATAAGGAAAACAAATAAAAAATACATCTGGGGCGGGGGGGGGGGGGTTGTGCTTTATTTTTTTTTATTTTAATGAAGAACACAGATATCTACTTTTAATTAATTTGTAATCTGTTTAGAAATAGCAATTTTAAGTATAGGTTAACTGTTTGTATACTATCTCAAAGACTTGAAGTATTAATAGTGATGTTTGCAGAATTCTAGCGAATTAGTGCGAGATATGAGTTCAAACATTTATTTTCGTGAGCCTTTCAGTTTTCATTTATTATATTTTACATTTTTTGGCTGGATAAGTATGTAAGGTCTACATTAACTACAAGTATGAAAGAATGAAACGCAGGATTTAATGGATAATGAGGTCAAATTATTGGGGCAAGGTCTTAGTCTAGTGCCATACCGGCATTCGCGTCGTGAAATTGACTACAACTGTGGAAAACATTAGTTACTATAGCCGGCAGCAGAGCTCAAACTTGCGTCCAACGCCAGTACCGTTCCGAAGTCCGCGATCATAACAACTAGACTAAGAGGGCTGAATCAACCTTAGTCACCTTTCTTGTTTCTTTTAGCTGTACAAGGTTAATGCTGACGATAGTGTGATTAAAAGAATACTTCAAATTCATTGTTGATCAACGAACATATCTGCTAACAAGGATGTCATTGATAAAGGACAAGTTGAAAGTAATTTTAGAAACTAATAGTAATTGTAGTAATTCCTTCTTATTTAACATTAGGTTTCCTATTTAAGTGAATTTCTAGTTTGTTCTTGTTGATTGGTGAGAACCACAGATCCTATAGCCTCTATTTACAGTCTCTACGCATTTTTTAAGGCTACGACATAGTTTACAAAATTCACTGACAGATAACTGTCGGATGGACAGATGGACAGAACTACACCAATACGTGGGTCACTGGACCAATTACATGGCTTAAATCCACTGGAATCCACTAAAATAATGTGCATTATACCGGTTCATTACGCATATACAAATTCTTATCTTGTATCTAGTGCTTTACACAGGGTGTTTCTCAAATAATAGTGTAAATTTCGGTATTTAATTATTTACATACAAAAAAGAAGTTTGCACCATTATTTTAGGGACGCATTGTATATTGTAAATTAAAAGTGACTTTTATAATTGCCAATATATATGTCAGTACAATCGAACGAATTCTTGAAGTGAAACGAATGTACGTTGTGTAATTTTGTTCGATGTGTGTGAATATAATATCTAATTCTATTTAATGATTAATGTTTCTTTAAACAAATTGTATTTAATGCATTATTATGTGAAATTATACATATTCCATGAGTACACAATGTTAACGACTTGATCAAGTACAGAATAGGGGAATCACAATCTATAAGCTACGGTTGCTCAGTACTTCATACATTATTAACTGAATATTCGAGTCCATTTCCTTATCTACACAGAAGTGAATCAATCAAAAGGTAGATCTTTGCAGAAAACAGAAAAGAGTGTCTTATATGTTTATCTTACCACATAATGACCTAACATATTTTACGTTGGTAGATTAATTACTAAAATTTGATTAAAAATAACTTTCCTTTCTTCTTTCAATGGTTTGTTTGGAATAATTTAAATTTCGAAATATCTGTTTTTTTGTAGAAACTAACAAGATTAATAAAATTCATGATTTGGATGTGTGATACATAGTTTTAACAATAATATTTCTGCACAAACGGAATACGCACAGTTTGTACAACAAATAGCGACTAATGTAACAAAAACTGTGTCCCATCCACGCAATCTATGTAATATTTTTGTAGTAAAAACCGGACAAACCCGGGTATCGTCAGAAATACGTTGGACTAATCCAATATTTGCAGAAACGCTATAATTTTGAATTGACAATTCAAATAAGAAAAATATCGATATTTGTAGAAACTTATGATAGCAGCTGCCTTCAAAGTTTAGGAAACAAAATTGTACATGTCTCTTAGTGTTTTTGACTTTGTCCTGTTTTTTTTTGTCCTCGTCCTGTTTTCACATACTTTTCTTTAATTCACAATTGTACATCGTGTTCTCCAATCTTGCAACGTTAATTTGACTTTTTTCGTGATGTCATACAATGATGAAATTTTGCACAGTGACGTAAGTGGGATGACAATGCAATATACAATTGTTCTTTCATATATTTTTAATATATTTTAAAAAACATATTTTTTTAAATTATGAACTTCTTTGTTGTAAAATAAATACTAGCCTGCATCGATGTTGCCATTGACTGCCTGCAGAACACTTTAGGACTATTGTTACAAATTATCGGCTTGAGAAAAAGTATTGGAACACCGAAGTAACTTGAAAAATAAATAAAAAAACTTTTTGAAACATACTTTTCTTAAACAATTTGTACTAAAAAGTAAAAAATAATTTTGTTTATGAATGACTAAAAAGAAAAGTATGAGGCTAGCTAATTGAAGAATTTATAAAATAACTTTATATGAGTGCACCCCATGCTTTTCTTTTTAGTCATGCATAAACAAAATTATTTTTTATTTTTAGTAGGAATTGTTTAAGAAAAGTATGTCTTTAATAACTTTTTTTTAGTTTTTAGTCTGTCAAATATAGGGCGTCGCTGTCATTCATACCTCTGCTAATGGGCAAGAGATACTTTGTGTTAACTATGCATAAAGGCGTAATTTACGCTAATTTTTGTATAAGAGGTAAACTGAAGTGTCTTTTCGGGTCCGCAATGGACCGTTCGTTCGAATCCTGCTGCCAATCGTCCTGGCTGATATTTCCCTTTTGTTTCCTTCAGTTTCACCAGATAAACGTCAGAATTGTTTCTTAACTAAAATACCGACCACTACCCTCTCATACCCTATCCTGGTCTGATCCAAAGATGGATTTAAAGACCTTATAAATTTAAAAAAATATCTTAACATGCCTTTTATGACAGTTGAAACATTTTCTCCCTAACTTAACTTTATATCTTCAGGAATGAATATTCCCGGAGATGATGTTTAAAATCCAAAGAGCTGCCCACGTATTCAACGTAGCTAATGAGTTTGTAGTGTCACTTTTTTCCATTCCTAGAGATTTTTTTTTAACTTTGAACTTGTCAGTTCTTAGGGGCGACGTATTGGCAGGTGGACCGATAACTTTGGTAAACTTTATTGTATATGGACCAGTCTAGTAGCTATGGACTTTGGCCCGTCACGATTTGCCTTTTAGCCATTAAAACCCACACCCATGCCCCTACAGGGACTCGAACCTGGACCCTCTAGTCGTGGCCCACCGCCGTAGACCGCACGGCTTCCCGACCGGTAACGGGTGGACCGATATAATGACTAAGAGATACCAGTACATAGCAGGGTTCAATTCTGTAAATCTGTTTCTTTTTTCCTACATAAAGAGAGAAGTGGCAAAGAGGATGAATCAGTAAATGCTAAATAGCGAGGAGAAAATATGATGACTTTACCATTCTTTCATTTACTTTAAAGTGTTTTTGTATGTCCTTATATGATATAAGAGTCTTATGTGCTTTGTGTTTTGTAATGTAATTGTAATTTTTAGGTTTTTTTAAACTTCATAAATGTATTTAGAAAAGTTTAGTGTTTTGGATTGTAATTGTTAATGTTTAGAGTTTTTTGAAAATTTATAAATATTTATAGAAAACTTTAAAATGTTGTATTGTAATTGTTATTTGTTTTTAATTTTTTCCTCTAGAATACTTTATAAATGTATTTGGGAAATTTTAGTGTTTTGCATTGTGAATGTAATTATTAATTTTTAGATTTTTTACATTGTTTCCTCTTAAAAACTTTATAAATGTATTTAGGAAATTTTAGAGTTTGTAATTGTTAAAATTGTAAATCTATCACGAAACTGCAATGTGCCATTTGTGATTTTCAGCCAAAATGACTGAAGCTAGGATTCTTCTTAAAGCAGCGTAAAATCCGTGAACGAAATGTAATAACAATATTGTAAATAATAAAATTGAAAAATAGTTTCCATTACAATCTTGTTCAGTGTAATTAAAATATTTTCAACAAGTAGCCTACAGTAATTTAATTAAATTGCTCATTGAATTTAATGAAATTATTTTATTGTTATAATATTATTGAAATGTAATTTGTAAATTCTCACATTACCAGTGTTAAATAATTATTATCTCGTTATTAATATTAATGGCTAGAAGACAGAGTAGAGGCATTTGTCATTATGTGAGGGTAGGAAGAGGGAAAAGCCGGAAGTGGTGAAGATGGAGGGGCCCTGGAAGTCATGGGTCTTGGACGCCTAGACGTATTAATCCGGTTGCTTTTGGTTTAACCCCTCGTTAAGTTCAAAATTCGTACAAGCTATCTTTACAAATAGATTTCATCAGATCATTTAAGATGCATTAGAAGGGTTTACATACATTTTTCTTTATGTTTGAGACCAATTATGACATATACTCAGTAAGTAAACTATTTGTAAATTTAATTCTATGTTCCAGTAAACATACAGTTCCAAATGTAAAAGTTAAAGGAAAGCTTATTGACTCATCAACGACTTAATTTTATTACGTTTTAGAAATTGTGCGTTGGAATAAACTTGCCAATAACGACTACAAGCTTAATTTATTTCAGCCTTAATTCATAAATGTTTATGCTGCGATAATATTATGCACTGCGATCGCCATCTTATAATTATAAATCAAATTATATATCTTAGCATAGTTTTTACTCTTGATAGTCACTCATTATGAACTCACCTAATTTTTGTCATGATTTATGTTGACAGTGTGTATTTCTCATGTGCAATATATCTTTAGGTAGCTCACTGTAGGAAAAATGTACATTGCGTTCCTACAAATACAAAGTTGCATGTTTATGGAGCAAAATACTTAAAATTAGCATGAATCACGGAGGTAGCGAACACGTTTAATTTATCTGCAAATATCTAAGTTCACTCATATGAGGCTTAGGGTAAACAGGTATTGTATTTTTAAACACTGTTTTTTTTTTCTAATTCTTAGTTCTAGAAATAGGCTAATTTCTAGTTTGTCCTATATGAGCAAATAAAACCATGGAAGAAATAAGTAAAAATATTTTATTTAAACGCATATTACCATCACAACAGGATTTTATAGTTAATATGTAATAACTTTCTGAGAATTAAAAAAAAAGTATTGCTTATGTATTTTATAGGGTTGCCAGCTAGAGAAATAATAAAATTATGGCACCTGCTATGCCAAAAATGGTTTGCATAGATCACAAGGGATAAAAACTGTCCTGAACAAGGTCCAAAGGAGTAGAAGGTAGCTTGTTTTTGTGCAGGAAAATGACGTAATCAAAAACTAGAACTGGTGAACAATACCTACAAGAACACCTCTCTCCCACAAAAAGTCAATAAATAAAAAGTGAAATCGAAGATAGTTTATTCCTCAACTTTAATAGATTAAGAATGGATACAAGCAACTGACTGGTATTTTCCAAGAGATAAGCAATGTTTAACGGACAAACCACAATACTAATTTACACAATTAAATTAGAGCCATAGCATGTACCTTAAAAATGAACGTAAATTTAAAAAAGGAAAGAATTGACAAAGTGTTCAGATATGATGCTTATCCCTTACTCAGAAGACAAATAAATATAACTTATAACAAGGAAGACTGAGAGAACAATGACTGGTGAGTCGAAACTTCAAAGTGGGAACAATAATCCAGATCTGACTCTTGTCTCCGCTCTAGAGATTAAAAGAAATAAAATACCGATCCTGTGTATAGTCGGTAAGAGGTTTGTACCAGCAAAGGGTTTTAATCAGAAAGATGGCAAAATTTCCGACACTACCGGTGAAGTTCCGGCTGGTTGGTAACCCCTTATAGTATTTCCCATACACGCCTATGGAGGAGATTTGAGAATCACTTTATCCTTTAGGGAACGTACCACAACAGTTATTAGTTATTTGATACTCACTTTTTAAAAAATGTCTGTCTATCTATCTATCTATCTATCTATCTATCTATATATATATATATATATATATATATATATATATATATATATATATTACTTATCAGTTATTTCTCAGCAATATTTTACTAAATGAAATAATTATTACTTATTTAAAACTTATTTTATGTCCCACGAGAGCGTAGCGAACAAGAAACTTCACTGTTAAATTTTTTTCGAAGGATTCTTGGAAAAGTCTAGGCAACCAAAGCTGCCTGGACATTTTCAGTAACTTGGTTAACAACAAAAGCAGGCAGCACTTAGTTTTCGGGAATACTGGGAGAAAGAGAAAAGTAAGAGAAGAAGATTGAGTGCGATTTGAACATGGATTGATTAGTTGGAAGTCTAGTGTCTTACCGACTGCACTAAATTTACAGACAAAAAAATACCAGAAGAAAACAGTATTGAAGGTCAGAAGAGCGTTGTAGGAAGCTTGAAGACATAAAGTAAATTGACCCAAAGACTTACGACACATTTTAATCACTTTTGTATTATTCATCTAGGTATCGGAATTCCCATTCACAGAGAATATTTCACATTTCTTTTAAACTGAGAAGCAGTCAAGATAACGACAGCAAATACCTAATCAGCATTGCACTCACGCCTACGATAAGAAACCGTTTTCTCATTCTACGCATGCGTAGAATTGGCAACTGAATCCATCCATCTCAACATAAGCGAAGTCTCTGCGATTTTCCTTGATTTAAATGAAACAATGTGAAATAAATAATAAAGCGTTTGTCGAACTTTACTGAGAACCCTAGCAACGTGTGCAAATGTTTAACAGTGTAGTCTTTGTATATCACTTATAGCAGGATAAACATTATTTCTGTAAAGTAAAGGTTCAGCTCCAATATGAGGAGGCAGCGAACAAAAGTACCTGCCTCGACCCTAGTTTCTTAACGGTTTTCATTTTTTTAAAGATATGACCATAAATATAACAATAAAATATCACAGGACATTGATAACTCATCTAAATAAAATAATCTATATGCCATTCAAATTGGTGTTTATTGTAGAGGAACCAGAAAATAATACAATCCACAATACATTGCTTTCTAACAATCAGAATTGCAAGAATCGAAGACACTGAGTTTGACCACCTCTCCCAGCCATGCGGGAGGGACGCTCCAGAAGTTTGGGAGAGACGCCTTACCTCAATGAAATGAATGCTCTTTACGTAACAGGTTCCATTGTTTGGCAACGTTATCACTGATTCCGCCAGACCTTCCATGTGGGGGTGTCACCCCTTAATCCTTGAGAACGCCTCCAACTTTAAAATGTATGCGGTCAAAAAACGATAGAAACCGTGCAAAACTCCCCTTACACCCCACCAAGATTGACTCCCCAAACTGACAATCCTGGCGGAATCCTTGAACAATATGATACAAGGTGGCTCGTATTGTATATACCAATTTGAGTTGACAGCCCTCTCAGAATGATCATATCCATGCGCGGTATACTTTTATTCGTGGAGAGTTGGGAGTCAGGGCAGTAGTATACTATGGAGTGTTGGTCGAAGCCTTCATCTAAACAGGCTCCGTCACGGAGGTTCAACCAATCCGCTCCCAAGATTTGCAGTTCTGCATTACTTTTTCTTGTGGTTACCTGAAGGAGAGAGCCTTTGTTCTTACACGATTGACGAATTGAAGGCCACCATCATCTTTGAAATACGCGTTATTTCTACAGGACATGTTGAGACGTTTCCTGGAAGATTTCCCGTATAGCCTCGAACAGTGCACAGAAGAGAACATTTAGAGGATGTTATTTCTTCAGTGCACTCATGTCTGAATTGTCCATATTCAAATGTCACTGTATTCAAATGCCTATATGAATACTTTCATTTCGTAACCATATAAAGTTACCACAAACACTCACCCTCATTCCGGTGCAATTTGATGTTTGTAATATGTGGCCCCCTGTATATAACAAAAATTCAAGGAAAAAAAATGATTTTTTTCCAGCTAATTCTTGAAATAACAAACACGTTTCAAACGATATATGATATCCCTTCTGTGCTGAAGTGTGCTTATTGTGAGTACCTTCTGAAAAGATAAGTTGGAATTCAGCCGCTATATCTCTTCCATGGAGAGGTATTTTGATATTAGTAATGGTTTTGAATATAATTTTTATTTCTTTGTGCATATTAATTGAATAGTTTGGTTGGACGTTTAGTTTTAACTGATGGAAGTACGTAGATCTTACTTATTTGAAGTTTTATGCTCGTTTGTTTTGTGCTTCTTTGAAAATTTATCCTCTGCTACATAGATGTGTCCATCGATTGATTCTAGTATATTTAAGCGGCGTTTTAATAACTCTTCTGACGCCATATTCATGACGGATCGTAATTTAGAGGAGTTTTTCTATGGTAGAGCGAGTGTAAGGACTGTTGACATCCATTTTACCAATGAAAAAAAAAATAAGTTCCTGAACGGTTTCATGATCTGTTATCTCCTTTTCTTGAGAACTAGAGTACATTGTTGAAAGATTTTTCTTTTTTATCTAATGTGTGTGAATTTTTCATTTTTCTTATTAGACCTGTATATCTTCATGGATGGAATAGATTGTCCTTTCCGTGGTCTCAGAGAACGATTTGAAGCCTAAGTTCTGTGTCCTGTCTTTTTGCATGAGGCGCAGTTGTTTGGGTTAGGAGTAATTTTACATGTCCTGCTTTTGTGCGACTCTCCACATTTGAAGCAATTGGATTTATCTTTACATTCCTGCTCCTGATATTTCATGCAATTTCTGCACTTCTAGATTTTTCAACTTTATATCTGATATAGTCTATCGATATGCCATTTGTTAAACGACTTACTAAAGTGAGGTCTTTTGTAAATAGACGGACCCTTGTCATTGTAATTCTCACAGCATTAGTAATTGGGATATTTTGCTTAATTAAGCAGGATTTGATATCTTATGTTTTTGTGTTTGTAGGAATTAGTATTGACATAACTAAAGGTGGTGTTAAGACTAGCTAGTTGAGGCTTTGTTCTTTTTTCCTAAAAAAAAATATGCATTTTTGCTGAAGGTCCAAATTCTGTTTCTTTGAAATGTTTAGAGAAATGTTCCTTGTGATATTTATCCTGAAAGTGGATTCTGATTCTGGTGTCTTGTTCAGTGGGAAAGGCTGTCACATTTGTGTTAGGTAATTTAACACTTTTGAATTTTTCAAATACAACAGGATTTAGTAATTCGGTTTTGAGATTTTTAATTAATATTACATATTTTGTGTAGTCTGATTCCTGTGTATGGTTTTATATGAGCCTTGTTCATGAGTCTGTTCTTCAGTATTACGTTCGAGTTGTTCATCGTGTTGGGATCAACTAAAACTGACTCCCTGGTTTAATTTCGTTTTCAAAAATAAGGTCTGGTCGTCTATATATACTTACTTCGACAGAGCTTAAAGCATAAGAAGTAATTGATGTAAAGCTTTCTTATTCCTTTTTATTCAAGCTGAAACTTGATATCGCACAGAATCTAGAACATATTTTCATTTTGACAATTAGTAAATAATATTAACTAATTACGTTTTCGTCTGTATGTGTAACAACTGAATATAAAGATGGTAGAAGGGTTACATCTGGCAATTTTAACCAAAAAAAAGTTAATATCGTTTAAATTTAGAATTACAGCTTCTCCAATTTTAAAACGTGTATTATACAAGTCTCGCTCTCGTGATAAACGTCCATTAACATACATAGCTCAAGCACGTGATTGTAACCTTTAAAACAAATTAAGCACGCTAGCCTTCCTTGCATACAGAAGCATGATCGAATGTGATAAAGGAAATTATAAAAAACGTGTACTTGATTAGCGTGTACATGCAATAGTCAAAGTACTTATCCCCTTTTGGATATGGTCTCAATTTATTTAATACGGTTTCGATGAAGTAACTATCATGATTAGAGCATGTACGTAGGTACACACAATATTGCCTTGGATCATTATTTTAACTCTGTTTCTACATTTTTTCACACAGTGTTAAGGCACATCAATAAGCAGCTGCAGTAGCCAAGAAAATAGGTAAAAATAACTTGGCGCCCAGTCGTCTGGGTTATAGCTTATGCCTTTAACCAGTTAAGCTAAGACTACAGTTAAGTTCGTCACTTTTCTCAGTATATATTGTAGAAATTCCATCCTAACATGTTTTAGCTGCAGTTTGTCAGGAAATATTGAAAACGAATTTGTATAAGAGAATCATTTATCAAGTAACTATTTCAATATGTTGTCATCGGGTTTGCCCTAATATATAAGCTTATATCGAGTGCTCCGTGCGAAAAGGCGTCAATTTGAACGAAATTCAGATGTATATATTAGCGTGATCACTGGTATATCTTGCACCAACTCCCAAAAGTACTTTCCTTCATTTACCACTGTTAGACTATCGTGGTCATTTATACCCTTTTCACAGTTGATGCAGAGCACAAAAATGATCATTCTAACATCAAAATCTCAATTTCGTTCAAATTGTCGCTTACCCCCTTTTCGCACGAAGACCTCGATATTAAGGAATTTTATTCTCAGCAGAAAGGAAAATATAGTGTCTGAAGTGACTGCACAGAAGAAAGGAGCATGTCATCAGCAATGAAAATGGTAATGAACACAACATTGATATAATTCGTGGAAGTTTTCTACGAAAATAGGATTGTGCGAATTGGTACAGTTCTTATTAGGATGCAATCAGAAGGAATGGTAATACTGTATATATGTAGGATGCGATACTACTAATGTGACATTCCGTAATCTCATTAAGTCTAGTGCTGAAGCATAATTTACATTGTAACTGAAAGCGTAGAAAACGACGCAATATAAATAATTAGGTTAATGTTATGTCCTTTTAACTATTATTTTAAATTATGCAATCGATTACGCTTCACATGTGTTTTTCTAAATTAGTTGCATAAAAATTGTACTTACAAGGGAACCTTGTAGCGACCCATTTTCGAATGCTCGCTACATATCTTACCCTCTCCCCGTTTTTTAGTGTCTTCTTTTCCTTTTTATGGCCGTATATTATCGGTTATATTATTTTGTCTTCGGCAACTTAAAAGTGTTTATTTGCCCACATATCAAACAAGCCGAGCCATTCAGATTTTATCTTACATTGTTGTATATATATATACATATAACTAATTATAAACTTTAGATAAATTGGCAAATAAGAAGTAAATAGTTGCATAAGGGACGAATAATGTAAGTAAGTTCTTGCCGAGCTGAGATATTATATAACTACCCTAGAATCAAAATCAACAAACTCGAAACGTACCGGAAATTTGTAACCTATCTTTCACACGAGTTACAATTGAAAGCCAATGTCACATTTAGCGAAAAATTAACCATAAACAATTTCTAGTTTTAAGACTGATGTTCAATATCAGAAGTCGATTATATCCATTTACAGAAACACCATTTTTAAGGAACTCCACAAGATCACTTTTATTCAATCAAAGCATTACATTCCCGCGAGGAAGTAGTAACAGTGAATTACCTATTCAGGGTTGTTAGAATTAAGAATAAAGATGTCGCGCTTGTGGTTTCCTTTATATTTCTTAAGTTAGAGACGGTGCTTATCGTTAACTTTTGTGAAGTAAATCATACAAACACAAAACAAAGATGTTTTCAAAGTTTCGGAAGCGATCAGTAGTGAAGGGAAGGTGGGAAAGCGTTGTGACCCACAAAGAGATATTAATACGCTTTAGTTATATAGTTCTCTTAATACCTTAATTTAGAAATTGATGAAGTATCGGTTAATTGAAGCTCAATTAAGGAGTTTATTCTTGCTTATAGAATACAGCAATGGGTTTTAAAGAGTTCTTGTTACCTTATTTTGTAATGAAAAACTTTTCATGTAATATACCTTATTTATAAGAAAAAAAATTTCATAATTTGACATTTTTTTGTAAAAGTATAATATTTTTTTGTTTTGTTTCTTGTCATGTTCTTTTCACACAACTTCTCTGTTTAGGGAAGGAGTTGTATATATTTATAAGCATAGTGATTTCTCTTTGTGTAGAATATAAACATTAGATGGCTCTTCCAGTTGCAAACAATCGTATTTTGAAAGTTGATATTTTGTTTATGTGGTTGATTAACCGTTTCGGTTCAAAAGTGCAATTTTAAAACATATTTCAACAGATTTGATATATTTGATAAGTTATTAATACGACATGGATTCAACTGTTATTTTCAACTATATAGATTTAGTTTCACCAGATTCTTTCTAATTTAATGGAATAAAGTTCATAAATAAAAAGCTAATTGAATTTCATTAACTATTACTTTGTGTTCTCTTTTGCATGTTGAAACAACGTTGAATCTCAATCTATATCCGAACGAAAATTTGAATTTGTTTATTGGACGTTAATGTTATATGTTCTAAATATTATTTTGAATTACGCCATAGATTTAGTTTCACCAGATTCAAGGTTTTTATTATGAAGTAGGTAGTTTACCATTACTGTGGTATTGCTAGAAAGGTTCCCAACATTTCGCCGTTTCAGTCCGCGAGTTATTATTTCATGTGTATGTGAGAAGGTAATTGTAGATGAAGTTAAAGTTTGACATTTTGATTCAATTCTTCAGGAATCTTTAGGGAATAGTCAAATTAGTTAAGTTTATCCAAATTCCGTGATAAATGTTAACTAGTGCGTGGCTGTGTTGAGTCTTGTACTATTTTAGGGGCCTAGTTGCATTAGGTCACTAAAATAGCGTTTTGTGTTCTGCTTTCCGGCTGGATGTTCTCGCCTGCATCTCCCTCTCCCCCTTTCAGCGGTTGTTTTTCCTTGCCTTCTGTTTTGCCAACTTTCTTCATTTGGGCACTTCTTTCGGGCTTCTTCAATGCATGTTTCGCGATCTAGACTATTGTATGCTCTGTCTTCGATGTGGCTGAAGCAGCGTGCTGACGGGTAGGTACCCTCCTTGTCTTCATGTGCGATAGTGGATTTATTTTGCCTTGTGCCCTCTCCTTTTTCGTAATGTAGGCTTGTCTCCCGGGTAGGTTTGACCACGTGATGTGAGGTAGGGTAAGCCCCCTTTTTACAACAGGGCGCCTCGGGCCCCCTTGTTTACTTTTGAGTCCACCTGCCTTCGAGCAACGAGATACCATTACAAGCTTCCGCACGTCACTTACGAGTTCGGAAATCAAACCAAGCTCAAATGAAAGCGTAGGTCAGGAAACCTAAGTGTGACAAATCTTAGTCCCGAATTCGAAGTCGTTCAAGAGATATGAGGTCACAGAAATAACTAACCTATATTGTAAACATGTTTCAGTCCTTACAAGGCTCAAAATTCGTGACGTATTGACGTAGGCCTTTCAAATAAAATGTGAGGTAGGAGAAGTGTAAATGATGAACTGTCTATGGTACTTAAGTCAACATGAAACAGGAAATAACAGGAGTCAACTTTAAAAATTCAATACACTTTCCATTCAATTTTTGAAATTTGACTCCTGCGGAGATATTTCCTGGACTCTAATGATTACCCAAGTATCATAATAAAATCAACAGATAATCTCTTCTACCCCACTTTTTGTTTGAAAGGCCTACGTCAAATACTTTCCGAGTTATAAGCTTTGTAAGGACTGAATCAAATTTTAAAATATAAGTTCGTTAGGGACGTTTGATACCTATAACTCTAGAACGACTTAGAATTCGGAACTAAGATTTGGCATTCTTAGGTTTTCTGTGATGTGCTTTCATTTGAGCTTGATTTGATTTCCGAATTCGACTGTCACGTACGGAAGATTTTCTTGTTAGAGGCTAATAGAGTGAAATTAACTACGTTTATCAAGTTTTAAAATGCACGTTGAAAATTATTGAATTTTAAACTATATTTCAACAAACATTTAATTTCGTTGGTAGGGCGTTAAAAAGACGTGTTTTCAATCTTCCTTTTCAGTTGAATTGAATTTTTATTTATGGTCTTTAGGCATCTAAGGCTCAGGCCGGGATACGGGAGAGGAAAGGATTCGGGAAGGTGTCGGCAAGGGCCTATGTTGAATGTGCCATCCCGACATTTGCCTCTTGTGACTGAAGAAAAATCCTGGAAAAACCTTAGTCAGGATGGTCGGCCACTGGGATCGAACGCACGCCCCTCCGAATGCTACGGCAATGCTGAACTACAGCGGTTCGGTCTTTCCTTTTTAACTATGACATAGATGTCGCTTTATACGCGTTTTTCTAATGAGGTATATTACAGTGATTGAGAAATACATATTTAATAGTATAGTCTTTTTGAAACGTACGAAATATTTTCACCGTCTTTAGAATGAAATTTCACCGCGAAGTACATAATTGTTCAAATAGAAACATTTATTAGTGTTGGTTATACTGGTATTTGCATTGACTTTTTGAAGTATACTTCACTGTTAATTAAATGGATTTTTAACGTTTCGATAATACAATTTTTTCCTCTTTCACTTTTTACTTTGAATCTTACGTCTATTCTCAATTTTGATTTACATCTCTTTTCAACCATTATTCAACGTCGGATAAACCGTTGAATGATTGAGTACATCGTACAACGTTAGACATATGCTCGGAAAACACGTGTTTTTATCGTCGACTTCTTGACGATGGAGACTGCTTTTATTCGTATTGTTTTCTTGTAAGCAAAATGCCTCCACATGATAGAGGACCGACACATCTGGATTTGTGGCTACTCCCTTCAAGGTTAAACGCATGTTTTTACTTCAGAAAAAGTCTTCTTAATATAAAAGGAATAGTAAAAGATAAGTGACTCTGAAGGCTGGTATCGTGACGAGCTATAAACGACGGGTGCGGAAAGTTTCAGCTTAGAACCCCACTCAAGACAGTTGTAAAATATACAAACAAATTAATATACCATCATGAAAGCAACGGATCAAATCCAACTAAATATATATACCAGACAGCAACCATTCTCTAATACTTCCAACTCAAATAGGTTGAACAAGTGGGCATAAACAACGTAAAGAAATGTTTCATAATTTGTATTGTAGAACAATGTTGAATTGAGATGAGTAACAGGGGACAGACAATAGTCAGACCCGGTTCAATTACAATTTAGTATAAAGGAGTTCATTTTATCACTAGGAATTTTTTCAAAATTGTGTAGATACGTTGAGAGGAATATATTCATAGTAAAGTATAGACATTAAAGTGATTATTTGTCCATGATTTACACGACAAATTATTTTTGACAGTTTCTATTACTGGTGAGAAGTGTTTTCAAAGTTTTATAGGCAGTGTTCAGTTGCGTAAATTCGGTGGAAGTTACGATGAGCAGTCATCTACGTTTTGTCGGAACAGATTAAAAGGTCTATACGGGGATAATTTTAAAGAACGACATATGCAAGCCTTCTAACATTGGATTCTGACTGAATTGCATTGACTGAATTCTAACATTGGATTAAAATTTAGGAGCTTTAAGGGAAGTTGTTAAGCAAACTGAAAACAATACAAGGGAAGTATTTTTTTCCAATACAAAAAACAGCAGTGCAGAACTGAGGATATACAAGTAAATAGTTTAAATTGTGTGGCTTTTTAGTCTCCAAAGTAACGTTCTGCTTCCAAAGTAAAATAATATTTTCAAGGAAGAAATAAACATGGTCAGAGCTACGAAACAGATTAGAAATTACTTCAATAATTTTGGACTCCAACTTATCAATAAAATGATGGGAGAAAAGTATTCAAGTTTGATATTTATTATGCACTTAAACGATAAACCTTACTAAACCATGTATTCAGAAAATGAATGAAATCGAAGTGTATACCTTTAAAGCATACAAATGCATGTGACAGTCACGTCACATGGCTCTCCCGATCACGATAGATGTGGCTACGCCACTGGGTGTAAAGTTAACCGTGATTCTTGTAAATAATAATATTTAGGCCTGTCATTTATTAAGAGAAAAAATTAAATGATGTCTGTAGTGTGACGTCAATTTGGCCTTGCTGTATGATAATGCATAAAAACTAAACCGGAAGCGCGTAGCAGAAAGTCAAGAGTTGTGACGTCAGAACGTGTGGAAGGAAGATTGCGTTATCACCTAAAAATACTAGGACTCAGAAATTCTTCTATATCGCACCAATAACTGAGTGTCATCACTTAATCCAGCCGTAAAAGGTATTCTGGTAATGTCTGGTGCGGAAGAGAGTAAAAAGCATTCCTGACAAGTGAATGATTTTATAAGGTCGATACATGTGCTGCTTCCAGTAAGTTTGCAAGGAAGGCTGTCAAGGAAGCACATGGCCGGGGTACCGGGTCGATGATGAAATCTTCGCATTACGAGATAGGTGAAATTTTGTTATTGTGTCGAGGAAGGTACAAGCATAAAAAGTAAGTGGTTGTCCCTATTGTAACTCCGTGAGAGGAAGAACTATTCAACCACGTTTGTTCCGAAAACTAAGTACCCAGTTACAGTTGATACCGAACATACCAAAGGCACTACAAGCTTTGAACGTAATTATTGGTCTCGTATACGCAGTAAGTACTCTAGACTATAAGTAGACACAATCTTGAAAATTGGATAGTAGTTTTTAATGTACAAGGCTGTCGTACATGATACTGTTTAAAGGAGGGTCAGTTATCTGCACCTTGCACGTAATATTGATCTCCCATGAATCATTTGCGTGTTGATGAACATAGTCAAAGAAGAGATTTAAACTCATTGGTGCATTTCCCATAGATATTGGCAGTGACGTGCTGTACATTATTTGAGTCATTAATTAGGCAGGACCTATTATTTTTGCAAGTCCAGTGTAGTGCAGCAATTACAAATGGATCGTCTGCTGGAATATAAAATATAATCATATAATAGTTCTTACAAGCTCATGGAAGTATATCGTAAGTCCCAGTCATAGGTTAGCTTCTGTGTGTTCATAGTTAGTGAGACCATGAAGATTGTTGACATAGTATAAATCATACATTCAGTTCTACTTCATACTTCGCATCAGAATCCTTTCGTCGATGTGTGGAAACTAAACGTAGATTTGAAGTTTCTCGATAAAACGTTTATAACCGGAACCTAAGTTGTCAATTGATGAAAACACATTCTGTTTAAAGAGGTTGTTTGGTTATTTCATAAGTAAGGCAGTATGTCACATGAATAAGTTTATATTACCCAAGACCTGTCAGTTGTGCGTGTCTTGTCGCGATCCTCACGTATTTCTATCTGAGCAAGTTCATTTAGCGCTGTATATTAAGATAGGCTCATTGTAACCTGTCATCGAAGGAAAAAAAGTTTGTGAGAATTGATAATATCAAGGCCAATGAGTATTTGACGAGGTGGTAGTCATTCTTCACGCGTATGTACTCTGTGATAAATGTGGTGGAAATATAAAAATAGCGGTGTGTACGCGAACAAGTAGTAAAACGAATGAATAAGAATATATAATAATTTTACAGAATTAATAAGTTTGTAAATGTTAGTGTTACTGTCCTTACGGTTGTTCTTAACTATGAGAATGTAGCATTATGCCAAGTACGCATAGAAAATTATATAAAAGTCACCGACGTTGAAAGCATTTTTGTGTCAGTAAAGCTATGTCGTAGTAAAAATAATTTTAATCCAAACTAGAGATTCACAACTTCTTGATTGGGGTGTAACCAAACAAGGTGTGACATAACCCAAATAATAACTAGGCTTAGGCGCTAAAAGGGCATTGTGTATGATTCAAGTATTGATTATACCTAAGTGAAATCTCCAAGATATTTAGGTAATTATAGGCCGAGGTTTAAGCAGGTTTGAATGTTTTCCATTGCCATTTTTCTCATTCACGATGGAGATTCTCTTTCGTTTAAAGTGTCTTTTGCTCTCGGAAGTTGTTACTAATAGTCGCATTTGCCTAGAATTAACCTCGCAATTGTCC
This sequence comes from Lepisma saccharinum, assembly GCA_022664845.1. NCBI lineage: Eukaryota > Metazoa > Arthropoda > Insecta > Zygentoma > Lepismatidae > Lepisma > Lepisma saccharinum. Next base: position 127,976 of record JAGDQP010000555.1, on the reverse strand, counting down.
TTGCATGTAGGGAACTCCGCTATCAAGGATTACGTTAAGTTTAATGAGTAATCTGGTACATGCGCCAAGTAGTCCAAGTGAGATTAAGGGAGTTTTGGATCCAAACAATTAAAATAAATAAAAATAATAAGTGATTTTTAATCCAAATATTGTTTATTCATTTTTATATGCATGATACATGTTAGTATAGTAAATTTAAGAGGAATATAGACGTCTTAATGTTAAAAGTCTTAAAGTTTGATAGTTCACGTACATTGACCCATTATTGTATTAATTGGATTGAAGAAACTTTCTATGATTGGTGTATAAGTTGTCTTTGTATTTCTTTGCAAACGGTGATTTTGCCTGTTAAGAAAGAAGCAACGTAACGTAAAGGATTCATAAACTGAAAAAGATTAATTGCACCATATCTATAATATATTCAAAGTTTATATCCACATATCGTGTTGTATATCAGTTCACGTGTTTTGCTGTATAAGAGAGCATCAAACTGTGTAATATTCTTAACATTGGATTTTTCGACACGGTCATTGTAGAGTTGCCTATTGATAACTTTAAGTTACATGAGATATTTTTTTCTATCGTGTTATTTACATTGTGTACTAACATCATATTTCTTCCAGCACGGGTAGGACGATGTTAGATTTATAATTTCGAACGTAGTAGGCATCGTCAGGGGTCGAAATCGTGTTTTCAAGCGCATTGTTTGCCTGGAGTAGTAAGCCTTTTTTACCCGATTCAAACGAGCTTCGTCAGGTGGTTGCTTCCTCGGATGACAATCTTTTTGTCGTTGAGTATCTTCAGTCACGAAGGGTGGGAGGCATAGTGTGTTGTTATCTGCCGCGGTGGTGTTCCATCACTTATCGAGAGAGTGCTTGGCCCAACTGTCCATACCATTCCGAACCTTTGGCGTATGAGGGAAGTTCTTCAGAGGGCGTCTGAACAGGGCAGAATCTGATCTTCGTTTGGCGTCTGAACAGGGCAGAATCCCGGTCATATGAACTACCGACAATTGAAAACGCAACGATACGAAAGGGTTAATATTGAATAGGAGAATTCACCACGTGAAACATATTAGACAGACAATGCATTATCACAGTGTAACATTTTAGAAATTTCTTCAGAAATGCCAGGGGAAATTGAGCGGCTCAGCACCATACAAGCCTTTATGGTAAGTAACTGGTATGGAAACAACTTCCAATGCTTAAACGTGTTGTTCATTACTCTAGGGGCTACGTGCCCTCAGAAACGTATCCTAGTGATGCGGGAAACTTAACGATTGTGGGTCAGCAGGTTTGTATATCCGTCAAATTACTGAAGGGATAGTGTATCGGTGTGATACACTATTGGATAGTGTATCGATGTGAGCATCGAGTGACATAGGAAAGCTCTGGATAATCCAGAAGGGGGACTGAACATAAAGACTGGATCGAGCGTACGAAGGATTAGTTGAAAACCAAGCGGGTAGAGTAACTGATGCCAGAGTTTTTGATGTACCAAGGGGGTTTCATGCACTCTTTCATATGGTATGACTGACAGTTTATTTTTTGTTACCGACATCGCATACATACCAGCACCAACAAGGAAAGAAGCATCTTGTAGCATACTGATCGATACACACAAGGCTACGTCTGAGTTTTCTGGCATAGGGAGCTTTGAACAACAATGTTCGGTCACGTTTGATTGTGATTTAATCGTGATTGTACACCTTCACACCAAATTTAATTTCTCCACCTCGAACAGTGTGGAAAATGGATTTGGGCGGCCATTTCGAATCAAAGATCGCGACTTTTTCATCATATTGTAGTATTTCCTAAGCTGCTCTTTATAATACTACTTTATTTCAAATGTCGTATCTCTAGCTCAAACGGTGTGCAAAATGGATTTCAGTGGTCCGCAATTTTGGATCCAAGGTGGCGTATTTGGAGACATTGTAATACTTTCGTGATCTGCAAATAATCATGTACCGTCATAACAAATTTCCTTTTTTCTGGTTCCAGCCGTTTAGGCTGTGTATTCTTCGAAAATTTTATAATTGGCGGCCACTTTGAATCCAAGATTGCGACTTTTTCAACATTTTGTAATAGTTTCTTAACCTACTAGTAACGATGTACCTGCATACCAAATTTCATTTATAGCTTCAGCCGTTCAGGCTGTGTATTCTTTAAAAGTTTATATTTGGCGGCAATTTTGAATCCAAGATGGCGATTTTATCAAAATGTCAGATTTTTTCCTTTATCTACTCCACCTTCATGCAAACTTTCATGAGTCTAGCTTATTGCAAACGCTCTAAACAATATGATGAGTTAGTGAGTGAATCAGTGAGGCTAAAATACGCAGATTTCAGGTTCCATAACTCAAGTATACTTCAAGCTACGAATTTGAAATTTTGCACACGTGCACATATTTGCCATATCTCCTTAACGTCTAAAGCTCATCTTTCTATCTTTAACATCGTTTTCTTACGGGTCATCGAAATCACCGATTTCGTCATAAATGATTTCTTGTTCCTGTATAACATGCTTCTGGCAGGGCTGACTTTTTGTGACGCAGAACTTGGCTGCATGCACTGCCGTGCATGTTGATAAAATTACACTCCACGATCAGACTTAAAACTAATAATGAAACTTCATAACTTACCACTCTTTGTTTTCTCAAAAGATCTGAAGAGAAAAGAATGTTTATCTTCATATGTGCAGGATAGAAATAGGCTACTTACCTAGAAAAAGAAAGAAAAATATGTATAAGTACAACAATTGTTGAAACAAAATAATGTTCAACTTTCAGTAACAGCGTAAGCTAATTTCTAAGTATTTTTGTTTCCATATTCTTGAAAACTTAAGAGGTTCCCGATTTGTTGTTACTAACATTCCACGCATCCAGTTGCCTAACTTTTCCCAGGAAAACGTGCAAACGTTTTAAGTGTGACTTGAGTAAATTGACAGCATGCATTTAATTGTTGCCATTATCAGACATATGAACTCTCACGCAAAATGCGTGCGTCAACCGCATTCAAGCATCAACTCACACTCTCACCGAAAGAACTGGCAAATTCACGGATTTTGAGATAAAATTGCAAAATTCATAGCTTGCTCTGTGAAGTAAAGTAAAAATGAAAATTGAAATCTTGAAACTATCTGACATATTATTACCTACCCATACTCTGCTTCTGGGATCGCTGAGACACAGTTTCACAAGTTGGACAAGTTTCTTCGGAATTCCAAGTTTTACCAGGATACAACTTTTCCCTTTTAATATAATCATAAGCCTTCTAAAAATCAATGAATAGCTGGTGAACCCGTCCCATTGTATTCCCATTTCTTCTCCAAGATTTGTTTCAAGGAGAAATCTGATCCAACGTGGATCTATTTCTACCAAATCAACATTGATGATCTCCAATTATTTCATCTACGTATACGCTTAAGCGATTTAGCAGTATATTACTCAATACTTTGTAATATGTTGGAACTAACGAAATTCTGCGGTAATTATTTCAGTCTGATTTATCACTTTTTCATAAACCGGAACTATTATTGAGGTTTTCCATTCGTTTGGAAACTCCTCTTTTCTCCATATACGAGCACTGATTAAATTATGAAGTACCTTGATTAGTGCCGTTCCTCCTGTTTTAATTAATTCGGCTTGAATATTATCTATTCCTTGTGATTTTTTTTTTATTTCTTTATCGACATTTCGACCTTTATTTCGCTAGGTTGAGGTATCAACAGTTCTGCGGTACAGATTTAAAATTCCTCTGTTTCTTCTCTTTGTACTGTTTGTAAAATTAAGTAGTTAATTTAAAAAAAAAAGCATTTGACTGTTAAGATTTTAAAAATACATATATTTGAGAATTTGAACAGTAAACAATTATTTTTGGATGTACATCTTGTATATCAAATATTTAACCATTTAGAAGTCTAGAGGAACAGAAAATGTTCGTACACATGATCAGCGAGAGAACTGAGTGCCAAGCATAACGAGCATCATGTGGTAAGCTGCTCTTAAGGTACAGTATCTTCCACGTGACACGACACACCATTTAGTCAATGAGGACTGAAGCTCTTGGAATAGCCTACCAGTTTGTATATCTTGGTTTAAATGTTTAGGTAGTTAGTTTTATAGTGAACAGTTTGTCAGTGACTGATTTGATCTTGATCTGTATGCATATCTGGACTGAGCCATCGAGCTATACGTAACGATACTTGATTGATCAGTTAGTGTCGAAAGATCGGCCATTTCTAGTCTAAACAAATGTGAACCAAATGTTAAGTACTCATTTCTTTTACGCTGCGCTGCTCATTTTTATTTATGATTTGATTTTAGAGTTATTGAAGTACCAGACTGTGCATCTGTAAATAATATTTACGCTTTTTACAACAATTATTATGTTGCCTGGCTTCATATTTCCATTAAATGTTTTACTGCATCGATCAGTTCAATGTTGCTTTTACATAGAGAACATTTTTTCTTTAAATATTGAACTTGGCCGAAGCTTGTAGCATATGTGTGAATTTGTGCATTGGGAGGAATTCATTTTGAAGTATAATGTCGTTATATTTTCTTAGGACCTATGCCTATCTTTGATACATAGATCTCCCAAGACCAGTCCCTGGATTCATCATTGTTTCCCACTGTTTCCTTTATGTGCCTAGGACTTCGGAACTTGATTTAATGGATATAAGATTATAATTACTGCCTGAATAAGATCCTCCTCCTGCCTGAATTCCAATGTAAAGGCTTCTGCAATTCTTTATTTAAACGTATACTAAATTCTGTGAATATTTCATCATTATTTGTTTGTAGAGACTTAAAGATACAATTTGTCCAGAAGAAGAAAATTAACACGTTTCAGTATTTCGACAAATGATCCCTCAGCAGAAACTAGTGAAAATCAATCTAAAAAAATAAAAAATCTGTATACGACTCTCCCATCGTTTGACCTTGGTACAAAACGGGACAGATCAGCCAATCTAAATCAGCTTTGGCGGATAGAGTTGAGATGTATTTCATTGTCTATGTTTAAAGATAGAACGTCCAAGTATTTGTCCTCCCGGCAGGACGCGAACCATTCATTTTTCACAGTTTCTGTACGTACTACCCGTAGGACGCAATGTGCTTCTGGTACGACACTCGGACGTTCTGTCATTAATAGTTATAATTCTCGAAGGTGCTAAAATTTTAGTTTTATTTAAATGAGCAAAACGTATGTACCAAATAATAAGTTATTATACAGTTACAAGAGTTCCAGCTACATTCTAATCATTAATATAAAACAGCTACTCAATTCGGGAAGCTCAACACATTATTTTTAAAAGGCTGGGTTGTCTCTAAAGTCTTGGTTGAAGATTAGTGCAGAATTGGTTGTTGCGCAGGCTTCTCAGTTACTGCTTGTTAGCCAACGACTTCTCTGAGTCGGCGAGAGATGACAGGAAGAACAAACGCTGTACTCAATTTGCTCTCACAATATGGTTAGACACTATAGAGATTCTCTGCTTTAGGTTTCTTTCGTCGTAATACATCAATTAACCATTAAGTGACGACTATTAAAATTTAAGTTAACATCTCTTGCAGGAATGTTATTTTCTGAAATTACCTACTTAAAAAAAAATAGATGACAAGAAGAAAGAAAATTGTATTTTCATATTTTCCAATTTGAGGGTGAAAATCCTGCTTCTCCCGTTATTACAAGGGCCATCTCGTGGAAGATTCAGGAAACAACTTTCTACCACCCTCTTGCACTTTCCCTCTCTGTCCTATCGTATCTTCTCATCAATAAGAGGTCATGTTAACCTCAATCTTGAGCTCCCGTTCCTTTGGAAATTAATTGTCAATATTTGGCACAACCTTCGCCCTTCGTCCTCATCTATTGCTTCTCCCTCTGCACCTAAACTTCCTGTTTTACGCGCTCTTCCTTTTCAATCATGGTTCTTGCTTACCCTCGGTGTCCTTTGCCGCATTCAATGCTCTTCCCCTCTTGTTTCTAACTAGACCCCCTTATGTTGAAGCACCGCGTTCTCCTTCTCGTATTCAATTCACCATCTTATTCAAGTTTATGACGTAATCGCAAAATGTTACGATCTTCTGATGTTACTCCTACTGCCAGTGTTGCTGGCTGCATCTACCACTGTGTACGGGTAGTTTCGCGCTCCCTGCTTCTCATTTCTTTTTTCTCTTCTTCCTTCTCCCTCTCCGCAAGGCGTTATGGGAAACTTTGGTCGAGAAAGGGTTAAAAAGAAACGTTGCAAGCAGAGCGGCTGGAGGGAGAAATAACAAGGTTCATGAGAGTTGTTCCTCGCTCTCAGTAACCTTTCATTTCTCTTCAGGAAATAATATCTTATTTCGGTTATCACCCTTCTTTACGTATGCATAAACCTTTAAAATGCGTGTCTATTTGTCCTGAAGCAGTTTGCTCGTCGACCGAGTTCACCATCCTTGTAGAGACAAGGTTGTTTCTTGCTTCTCTTCCGAAACTAAAAACACGCAGAACCTCTACAAATCTCCCCCCCCCCCCCTCCCACTCTCTCTCTCTCTCTTTTAACTTATCCAGGACTTTCTCCTGTCCTGCTTTCAGAAACAGAAGTGTATTTAATATTCTAGTACGTTTTCGCTGTTGTATTGTTGGCGATTTTGAATAGTTTTCAACAGAAACTAGAAATAGTTCATTCGTAACGATATAATCGTTTGTCATACGTCGTATATTATGTTGAAATTCTCAACGTTTAAACAAAATTCTATTTCAATATATCCTATGTTTCGGAATAATATAAGAATTTCAGCACAAAAAGTTGTCATCTTTCCCCAACTAAGCGAGAAAAGAAGCTTCCAGACAATGTTTCAAAAAAAAAAATACATTTTCTGATTAAAATTCTTTACCGTGGAAAACACTTTATTTTCAAATAGTGGAGGGCGCTGCGGAACGCGTTCACTTATCCAAGGGCGCTTTGGGGGCCAGGAACCCGTCAAGGTTGAGGTAGACCCCCCTAAGGGGGGAGGGCAAAATGTTGAGTTGAAGTCGGTTCTCCTATTTCTACAGTGCATGGTCATTCATTTTCCCCTTCTAGTAATGTGTATCTCCCTTTGGCAAATCTATTGCATTGATAAATACCTCCCTGAAACTCGTGTGCTACAGTACTTATATAAATTGCATCACGTATAATACCCCTTCCCTGGCTAAAGGAAGTTAATTCGTGATTGCTTGTGTTGTTTCTGGAGTTTCGTGCATAAAATCGATAAAGACCATTTATTAAAAAAAAAGGAAAGAAAGAATGAAAAAAATCGAAACGCTATTTTCTGTTGTTTAAGATCGATCGTGATTTTGTCATATACAAACATAATTTAAGAAACATTAAAATATACAAGAAAAATAAGCTGCAAGAAGAAATCGCACAAAAGTAGGAGCAGACTTGCACTAGGAAATACACTATATCCGTCAAACTGCTGTTTGAATGCAATTATTGTTTACCGTTAATATCGTAATTTTGAGTTTCTAATACAACGTATAGATAGGGAAACTGCATAGGTGAGAGAGAAACATCTTGAACTATGCCTGTCGAGATCGAGAACCAAGAATTAAAGAAAACAAAACAATATTTGTCCAATAAAGCAGTAGTGCAGCGGAAGAGTGTAAGTCAGACAGGAGAAACACATTTGGAAATGCTGAGTAACTCTTCTGAATAGACTAACATTAGTTTTTATTATTTCCTAAGTTTACTTTCTAGTAACTGCAGAAACTTTGTTCTTATTGGTTAGTTATACGCTTTAGTGAAGTTTTTTTTTAACGTTATACAAACACAGTTAGAATCTGTAATAGCTGGGCCTGGGGAAGCCTTCATAATGACTATATGTAGGGCCTATTTTTTATGAATACACAATATTTGGCAAGATCTTAATTGAATTTGTATTAACATCATCATGCTTTCTTAGACCCTTATCTGGCAACAAAACACACAGCTTAATGGGCCCAGTAATGAACCCAGGCATACTTTCGGGAGGCATACCCACTCCCCCCGAAAGTGTTCAAATGACCCCTCGAAAGGTTTCATTAAAATTATATAAACTTGTGGTATAAAATTAAATGATTTTCGTATTGTTAGTGTTCCTATAGACATGAAACACGATTTGAAGCTGGTAAATATTTCTTCTCTTGAGCAAGTGGTCATAGATTTTATCCTTTTCTAACAACAACAGCAAAAGAAAAGTTTCAATAGGTTGGAATTGTTGCCGAACCTGGAAATTATGTTCAGAGGTTTACGGCTGTTCTTCCGGTCTGGGCTTCAACATATAAAACAGAAATGGCGGCGAAAGGAGAACTGTGGGTAAACAAAACACCACACCAATTGTTATCACATCTTATCAACATTTAACGTGGAACATCTTGGCTCTTGAGGTATATTTTTTGGTATAATTCTTTTCAATAATTAAGTGAACATCGCACGGATATGAAGTCCTCTTTTATTACATTATTCCTTATCCCTAACCTAGAAAGGTAGTCCCTTTTTACAGGTGGTTTGAGGCTCAACAAAGGAAGAAAGTTTCAATCTGGCCATAAGTTTGGCTTAAAAGTTGTGTTTAATTAAAATCTACTTCGGTTTTAATAATTATAAAAATGCATCAACTTCAGAACCTTAAATTTTTGTACTCTCTTGGTGTTGAGCCGTCAAATAATTCACTAATTTATTTCTTAAATAACAATACCATCAGTAAGCTGTTATTAATTAAAGTAAAACTTACAAGTACTTCAAACGTCCCTAGACCATTTGTGTGAAATTCGAGACTTTTAATACTTTTTACGGGACATTACCCTAAAATTCGGGACACATGGTCACTGTATGCAAGACCGATTTGTCTACGCTTTCCTGTAACTTAAAGAGAATGTGATTTTCTCTAAGTTACATAAAACTGTGCTCAAATCTTTCCCTCCATTCTTAAATTATTCGGGAAATAAACTTTAACACTATGTACAAACTTATGGCGTTGCTTTACACTTTTTGCTACTATTTTCGTTCATATCTTCTAATCAATGTGTTATTTTTTTAAATCAACTTTTACAAGCTATAGTAGAAGTTTGTCATACATAACGAATTTACCGTTTTTGTTTTATAAGGTCAAAACCGTTCTTGTTTATGTATATCGAGCCTCTTGCGTAGCCTAGCCGGTAGCGCGCACGACTTTTGTGCGAACGGTCCCGGGTTCGATTCCCGGTAGGGGCTCAAAATTTCGGTGTTGACCCAGAATCGTGAGGACAATTGGGTAGCTGCTGTGAATAAAAGAAAGTGGTGATCGCAGTTGAGAGCTTCGACTCTCCTCTTCTAACTCGTCTGGTCAGCGTGGGAGCAATAGGCCAAGTCCTCCTTCCGGGAGAGGCCTCATCCAGTAGTGGATTGAATATGGTTGTGAATTATAATATAAAGTGTGTTCCCTCACGAAGCTGGATAATGCTTCCCGTAGAAAGATGCCTGAATTGAACGCTCAGTCCCCCCCCCCTCCCAAAGTTACACAGAAATCGGCGCCTTTGCACTTATCTTCCTCATTTGTTACATTAATCACGTCTATAAAAAAAAAGTCAAAAGCTTCAGAAAGAAGGAGAAGTTTGCTAAAGCATTCATAATGCAGATACAGAAATGATGTATTATTTACTTTAAAGAAACTTTAAAGAAAATAGGTTACAACAAGGTTTTCTTAAATCGAAAACTACATGAAGAAGAAATTAAATGTAGCTTCATTTCTATGTGAGTAATTTAATAAGTCATTCTTTAGAAATCAAATATTGTTTTGAAATAATGAAGTGAATTTAATGTCTTCTGTAACCAAAGTGCACAGAAAAGAGTCTTTCTTTTATTTACAACAACGTTGCTACCCCATATGTGTTTACACAGTGAAAAACACGGCAAAATTAAACTGGATGAATTCAAAAATTACAGGTAGGAATTGTTTATATTGTAGGATTTACAAGCGGTGAGAAATCGAACTGCTGCTTCACGCGGTGGTACGCGTAGAACCAAAGTTTATGGAAACAGTTTATTTATGTCAAGCCTTATAGCGAGCAGCAGTAATTCTGTTGGCTACGAGAGAGATGTATTCCACCTTTGTGCAATTTTTCAGTTGAGTTTTCTGCAAATTACGCAGTATAGCTACAAGGAATATTAGTTCCTAAAATGATTAACTTATCTACAGGGTTAGGATTTTTAGGGGCAATTTTCGTAGGGAAAATGGGAGGGAAAATTTTGCTAAAATAATACCAAAAGGAACAAAGACTTCTGGTATGTTTATTTGAAAATTACAGAATTCGTTATTAGTATAAATTATATGTACAGAGATAATTGCATTCTGTAGGTTTCATACGAGTATCATTCGTCAGAGGAAGTGGGGGAAATAAGCTGTTGTACCTCACAATATTAAACATCTCTAAGTTCTTTAAAGTAAGTTTAATTCTAGCTGGAGATAAGGCTCTGAATTTATTTATGTTTGAAAACCTCAATCAGGATGCGCGTCCACTCGAATTGTTCTCAAGACTTTCAGCTTACTAAGTCTCCTTTCAGAAGGAAATTCTAGTTGTGCAAAAGCTGCACACACACATCGATGTTAAATTACTTTTAATTTTGGATATTCGAAGAACACTGTTCAAAGGCATTTCGTAATAGAGGTTATCGCAATTGTTTGAAGAATTTTGTTCTTTTGATCCTTCAGGCTGTTGTTGTATGCGGTCTGGCTGATGTTCTTCACTTAACGTGATTCCTTGAATCGCAAACAGTGCATCGTATAACAAACAATTTCATCAGTTTCTACTAAATCCTGCTTGAATTCTTGAGCCAGGACGAAAAATCGGGATTTGGACTCGTTCGGTATGACGAAATCTTGCACTACACTTGTTAAGCAACATATTTACATTAACTAACAGCAGACAACTGATTCCAGTGAAATTACTTGTGAAAGAAATGAATGGAATGAATATGCAATGTAGACTTCCCACACGATATCTGTGCGCTCGGTTCACAGCTGATGTTAAACTCGTTACACCAATTGTTTTACAAATATATCAAGTAGACCCAACTTATTTTTAACAAGTGTCAGTGAGTAGATTTCTTCATTATTACAGGTGTGATTTGCGGTTTCCTATCAATCCAATGTTCGCTATCATGATACGTAATACAAATTGCAAACTAAATGAAATTTAAAAGTAAATCAAATATGTTGTGAAAAATATTAAAAGTAGCAGTGAAAGAGGAAAAAAAGGGGGGGATTGTGGGCAGAGTGATAGGTCTAAAAAAGGGGGGAAGGAAAGGCGCAGGAAAATTGCCTGTATTTTCAACTGAAAACATTTCACAGACTGGCATCTTGCAGAGACTCTAATTTGAAATACAAGAAAAAGGTGCGCACCTAAAAATCCTAACCCTGCTTATCAAATATTCTAGATATAACCAGTGCTTTTTTCTGGCGGTATGCCGTACTGGCGCCTTTTTGACTCAGTCATTTAAGTTAATTATAAAACTTATATAAATAATCATAAAAATGTGTAGGGAGTACCGGAACCTTTCTTCGTAGAAAAAGAAGCGCTGGATATAACTTACCTTTATCATGCTACCTATCAAGTAGCAGTGTGGACCCGTTAGGCCAGCGAATCGAAGGTCCCAGGTTCCAATCCCGCAATGGGTATGGATGTTTGTGGATTTCAGCTAGGTGTAAATAAGCCAAATCGTAACGGACCGAAGTCAAGAGTTACTAGATTGACCCATACAAAATAAAGTTTACCAAACTTTTTAAACTTTATCCTGCTGTTATTATTTTGCCCTTCTAATATTTGCTTATCTTTTCTCCATTTTAAGAATTCACGCTAAGCCACAACGAAAGTATAAGTATAGATAAACTGATTTAAGATTTTTTTTAGTTCAGTGGAACCTCGACTTCTCTGGTCGTTTTTAATCTGATGATCTTTACAGCTGACAAGCCCTTTTACAGTTACTTAGTTTTCTCCATTTCTTAAGAATTTACCTTAGCACCTCAACTGAAGCAGATACAAAGAAACTGATTACAGACTTCTGGTAAGTAACCTTCCGTTTATCAGGTCTATTTTTAATGTTGCGACTCTCAAAAATGGCAGGCTCTTTTCATGTGGTTAGCTTTCTTCGCTAAAAGAGTTCATGGTAGTTTTATTATACGCCCGTCAGTAGATTGTTATAAGGGTCGCCCTATTTTTCCATTGTAAGCACACTTGTGCTTGTTTCTAAAACATCTCAAGTATACTGCACAAAGATACGGCAATGAGAGTACCATAGAAACGGCCTGAACTTGACAACCATTATGGTTTTTTGAAGTTCATTACAAAATACACTAAAATAACTAGGGGCTATGCTTAACCATGTGGCTTATGCGAGACTGCGCTACTGATCCAGGTGATTCATTTAAAATGTTACTTGAGGAAAGTTTGTGTAACTCAGGGTTCCTAATGTTAATTAAATTAAAAGAGGAGAGTGGAAATTCCTTTCTTCTCCCCCTCTCTCGCACACACGTAAACATACACACACACAGCGACACGTACACTATTACAAAAGAGAGTAACATTTTTTTTTTCAACCCAAATTAGCAGAGATTTAGTTACCTGACATACAGAAGGCAAAGAATAATTTTCCGTGTCTGGGTTTTCTGTACAACAAGGTTAGGGAGTTCTAATTCAGACAACGAGGGCTCGGGGAAGGCGGAGGTGCGGCCAGAGTCAAGCATAATATCAGACATTATTACCTCTTTGCTCTTTCCCTCTCAACCCGCACAAAACTTCCCCAAGACCACCACCACCAACAGAAACAGCAAATGCACTCGCAGGTAATTACAGAGCAGAGAAACGGTAAAGGAGTGTTATTAGATTTCTGCATTCTCTGCTACCACCTGTCAACTGTATAAGGAATGGAGCGGGAGGGAAATGAACCAGTTTGCAGTCAAGTTTGTAGAAAACCAAAATACCTATGTTTAATTCACCTGAAGTCCTCTATTAACTTATGTGTAAACAAGTAATTGCTTGTAAAATGTTAATTGACAAAAAAGAGTTTTCCCATAGATTAACATATGTAATGGCTTTCTTCATGAATGCTCTATCAATACATTTGTTTTAATAAGGAGTCAATGGCTTTTTGTGGGGTCGCCTAGCCTATGAATTGTATGTGAAACAAATATACGTTGTATGTGTACAGAAAAAAATACTGATATCAATTATTATTATTATTATTATTATTAGTAGTAGTAGTAGTAGTAGTAGTAGTAGTAGTAGTGGTAGTAGTAGTAGTAGTAGTAGTAGTAGTAGTAGTAGTAGTAGTAGTAGTACTAATAGTAGTATTGATGGAGGTGGTGATCTTACAAATATTTGTTCCAAAGTTTCCTCGGCAATGTTAATTCATTTCGTTTGCTATTTTCTTCATTTCAGTTACTTATGATACACCAAGGTCTTGATTTAAGCTTAAATTCCAATCGGCAATAGCAGGATTATATGTGGAAATGAGGCTCTATATGCTATCTATTCGGTGACGGAACTAAAATCCCTCCCCCTGTAAGAAACCTTTTAGGGACTTTGTACTAGGGTTCATCTAGCAGCATCTGCCACATGAAATTTGAGCAAATTCTCGGAGTATATAAAAACTTCCCAATAAGCGTTCAGAATAGTGTTGTCATATTTCTAAAATGGATATTTTCTAAAGACCGTGAAAATTACCTCGCTTTTACCAACTATGAGAAAGTTTTAGAATTAAACTTTGAGGCAATTTCTCTTTGCTAATTGCTAGGTTTGCAATTAATTCATTTTCCATACATTTATATGTCGAATTGAGTCTCCCCCACCCGGAAAACCTAGGCTCTACGCAACGCGGTGTCTCGTGGTATTGTAGTTACGCCGCTGTATCTATCTGTCGCTTATCTCGGAAACTCCTCGAACTTGAGACGAACTCAGTAGTACACAAACGTTGAAAAGCGAGGGATTCAGCGTTAGACCTGTTACGAAATTTTAACGTTGTACCTAAATGTATCTAAATATCCGCCGGTTCAACGGGGTTTTCGACGTTTAGAATCAATGTAGTCTTCAACGGCAAGACGATGAGAAACTTTTCTAACGTTGTATTTGTCCCTGTTCAACGGCTCAAAACCACGTTTTGCATTTGACTAAAAGAGAGCACTGAGTTTGTAAATTTTCCACGCGTCTACAGTGGAATTCGAAGCTGGAACTTTCCGCACTCGTCGTTAGTAGCTCTTTATACTCATTCACGAATCAATATAGCGAGTAACTACTATTTTACTATTCCATTTATGTTAGGAAATCTTTCTCTAAAGTAAAATTCATGTATGTAGACTAGGTGACCATATTTTTTCCAGTGACCCCAGGGAGAAACGGGATAATTCAACTTCTTCCTTGTTACAAGTTTAAATTTGACTACCCTTCCCTCCAACTCCACTACATGAAAAAATAGTCCATTCCTAATAGTTTCTATCTATAGTCCTTGAATTTGGAGTTTATAAATGAGCCTGTATGTCAATCAGAATATTCCGAGTATGAATTTAGAAAAGAGTACAGTGCAAGTATTTAGCAAGGAAGTAGAGAATACAAAATTAGGACCCATGAAAAGAGTAAGTCTGGTAGTCCTAGACAGAAGTTGTTTTCGAATGTTCTTTCTAATAAAAACAATAAAAAAATTGAAACGTATTTATTCTTCAAACCGGGGAGACAAATAAATAAGGACTTTAGCCTTAATCCGGGGAAACTTCCAGGAAATCGGGGGTGACTTTAGTATAGGTTGGAATTCTACACTATATAGGATTGCTGAGTATCTTGTGTTAGTTCATTGATTTTTCTCCGACCCATCAGATATTGACAACATTTCTAAAAGATGAAATCTCTTTTGGGGTTAGGGTAACGTTGTGAGTGTTCGTAATATAAAAGGAACCGTAAAATATTAATAAGTGGCCCAGGTTATATTCAGTGACACTATCAACAACGAATGCAGAAAGTTCCAGCTTGGAATCCCATTGCAGACCGGTAGAGAATTTACAAAGAAAAACAATATATCAACGTAAAAGAAATGGATGAAAACAGCAACTGTGGCGAGTAATTCTCCGTCATGAAGTTCAATGCTTTCTTTTGGTCAAACGAAAAAGGTTTTGAGCCGTTGAACAGTTGAAAAAACGTTTCCAAAATATCCTCCTTGACGTTGAAAACTATGTTGATTCTAAACGTCGAATAAACCGTTGAAGCGTTGAAGTTTAACATTTCGATACATATACAATGTTAAAATTTCGTAGCGGGACTAACGGTTCTCAACATTTGTGTGCTACTGGGGGCCGCTAAAAGATCAAGTATCGTTTATAAATTTGAAACCAATAAATAATATTAATGAACCGTCTCTCTTGAGTGCCACACAACACTCAGGTGTATATTTAGTGGCTAAGTTGAAGATGAACTGATGCAAAATGAAATCAATTTTGGTTTCTTTCCAGAAACACTGGAAATTTCCTAGAAAATTTATTAATTGCCACATTTTCAGTTTTCCTTTTTTTTAATAAAAGAAAAGAAGGGATACGCGTAATTGGTAAGCCTAACATTTTCAAAAATGTATTTAAAATCAGGAAAAAAAATAATGATAATTTGGTTACTTTTTTTTTTTTTTTTTTGTGAAACTCTAGGACAAAGAGTCGAAACCGACAAGCTGACAATTGCTTTGCTGTTTATTTGAAATTTGGGAGTTATATTTTCACATTAGAGTTGTTATGGAGAATAGTGTATATATGAAACCTCAATTATGTATATATGACTCTCAAAACCTAAGAAATTACAAAATAAATTACAAAATACTACGTGAGATATAATAATTTGCCGTTGAACAGTAAGGTATATTCGTGTGCCGGCTGAACAGCTGTCCTATGCAAATTTTGAATTACAATTAGTTATATTCTCAATGTTGAACTTGATAGTTCAGATACTGCTTAGTTTTTTTAGTATTATCGACAATTATTTTTATTTGAAAGAATTACTGTATTTTGTTTAAACAAATAAAAAAACAGAGACAAAATGCAATACTCATATTACATACAGCATTTATTATCAACATCAACGGGAGTTAAGTTTGGGGACGATAGAGCTTTGGGTAAAACTGGCACATCAATTTGATATCTTTCCTGTTTGTTTCCTGAAATATAGAAGTCTGATTTTTCTTTCGCCAAAGTAGAGTGTATTGACTGACTATTGGTATATATATGTTGATTATTCATAAAAATATATTTCTAGAAAGCATTTTTCCTGTAGAAAATGATATTCACTATCTGAAGTACCGCGTGGCCATGTACAAAAAATGGAAGGCTGATATGTAATTTTGTTTCAGTAGAACATGTGAAAGCTGAATCGTGTAAACAATTGTATGGTCTTTTATCTTTATTTTACTAGAACACATTTCATTATGTTTCCTCTGTGGGTTCAGTGTATCGGTTTATTTCTGTGTATATTGGTTGAAATAAAAAAGATAATCTGTTTCTTTGCACTCTGTGTATCTCCACTGTGCCTTTAGTTCAAATTTCATTTGCGAAAGAGAAACAACATTCTAAATTTGTACTGAATTTGTGTTTCATTTCCAATATATAGTACTGTAGTCTCTCAAGTTTCTTGTATGCTTTTCTTTATTTTATGAATTTGAATATCTAATGGGTATTTTTTGCTTTACTTGGTTGCTTCAAATTATCTGTAACAAACAAAAACAGCAGAGAATCGGGATTACAAAGTTTCTGTAATTTAGGGATACGCTACAGAAGTTCTTAGAGGAGGTAAAAATACGCGCGCACAGAGAGAGAAATAAATATTTTAAAGTGAATATACTAACGGAACGTAAATTTGTTATCCATTTTCTGTAGCTTTCTGTTTACGTTTCATATCGTTCAGAATTTATCTTCCAGAAAATTCTCCTGACATAAGGTTAACGTTGATAGAGATCAGTGTAGGGAAACCATAGCTAATTGCTGTGTAAGATGTCGACAAGAGCTTATGCTTGCTGAGAGGTTGGTTGCACCGCCGTGGCTTTTCAACTCAATCCACTTTCTCTCTCTCTCTCTCTCTCTGTTTTTCTCCACTTGCCAAGTGAAAGAGAGCGGCGCATCTAAGTGGAAGTGACGCTAATCTAGCTGATCGGATCTACGGCTTCCGCTTTACGTCATGGAGCGGGAGTAGAGAGGATGAGGGAGGTAGAATAGTACGATGGAAAATCTTCGGAATCGTTGTAAAAGCGGAATAAGCCTTGCAGAACTAACGGTTTAAACAGATATATTCTTCATTTATCCTTTTGTACATTCTAAATTTCTTTCCATATAAAATATTTTTGTCTAATGGTCATTTACTTTTTATTTTCGTTCAAAAGATGAGGACCTGCAAAGCTAATAGCTCTATTCCAGATTTCCAGATTAGGGCCCTCAAATTTCTTTAATTTAATTTAGCACCCTACCCTTGCCGTCCAACGTTTTGCTTCAGATTCTATACCTTAGATTAACTCAGGTTATTCAAGATTAGTTTACATAGGTTAGTTTAGCCCCGCTTACTCGAAACTGGATTTGTTCCGTTTTAAATGTATTCAGAATTACCATACACTCAACACTTTTTCAATGGGAACGATGACGAAGTTCCTGATTACAAGGTGACTCATTACTTCGGACCGTAGAATTTCTTGAATTAAGGTGTTTAAATTTCCTGAGTAAAAATATTTTTAAAAAAATCATGAGTACAAGGTAAAATTTCTTGCGTATCAGGTAAATTTCTCGAGTAACTAAAATTATAAATAATATACTTGTCTCGAAGGAAGTTTTCACACTTCAGACGTAAAACTTTTACTAATACATACTGCTAAATATCTTCGACTTGTCTTCACAAAGCTATTCATCGTGAATACCGCCTTACGCACACACTATAATCATGTAGTTCGTATTTTCTTCACTAGATGGCAAACCATGTTCACAAATTTGCTGTCCTCTATGGAGGATTCAGCGTACTATATTCTAACATTCTCCGTGTTACGTGAGTCTGATGATAATATTCGAACACAAATTAAATTTGTCCCGGTTATTGAGACATTATTTTCGTCAATGAATTAATAAAAATGGTAAAGTTTCTTGAGGAAAGCTCAGAATTCGTGGATGGTAGAAAAATGCAAAAGAATTGTGAGTTAAAAAGCACATTTTCACAAAATGTTAACAACCATCTATCTATTCCATACGACTGCTTCAGAGTTAAAAATTTTTATGGAATTCGCGAAGCTTGAAATTCTATTGCCCATACTCATTACTACCCTTACACTTAATAAACAATGTAATCATCACCACGTTAAATTAATACATGTACAATTTTCTTTTCTGGGCTGAATTGGCAACTCTGGCCTAGGTACGTCAAATCTAAAGGATAAACTTCCTCGGCGATCGCACGTCCTCTGAGATAGGAAGGGGAATGTAGCGTTTTTTAAGGTAACATACCGTTATTCGCTTGGTGAAACTGAGAAAAACTCTCAGTCAGGATCTCCAGTAGTTCGAGTCGAGTCTTTGTGCCTACTCTTTGTGAAACCGAAGACCGCGACATTATACCGACTGGACCACCGAAGCTGTGTATTTTTCGTCAGTATTTATGAGGAAAGACTTCAAATGGGTCTATGTCAGAACGCCCACTGGTCAGATCGCCCACTTCTGAAAATGGTCAGAACGCCCACAGAAACGGTCAGATCGCTCACAGAAACGGTTAAACACGCAAATCCAGAAATGGTCAGAGCGCCCACCGGTCAGAACGCCCACTCGTAAAAATGGCAACAACGTTGGGTCTACGTCAGACGCCCACTGGTCAGATCGCCAACTTCTGAAAATGGTCAGAACGCCCACAGAAACGGTCAGATCGCCCACTTCTGAAAATGACCAGAACGCCCACAGAAACGGTCAGATCGCCCACCAGAACGACAAAACACGCAAATTCAGAAATGGTCAGAGTTCCTACCGGTCAGAACGCCCACCGAAACTCGAAAATAAGTCTTAAAATGAATTTAAGTAAAATAAAAGTAATGTAAATCAACATGCTGCAAAGAAGGAAATATTGCTTCACGGAGAGACAATAGGCATAGTTAATGAGTATGTTTACTCAGAGCAGCTCAAATAAACGTATGCTAAGTTGATGGATGAAATAAATATAAAATGCAAATGGCGTGGAGCTCGTTTGGAAGAACACATTTTATTTTCAAAAGAAAATTACCAATGTGTCTCAAGAGTAAAGTTTATAAGCAATGTCTCTTCCCTGTGATGATATACGGCTGTGAAACTTGGACATTGAATGCGCAAACGACTCAAAGATAAAGACTCACAGAAAGAATTATGATGAGATGCATGATAGGAACAACTATCAACGACTAATGTATTACATTGGATTACCAGAGGGAAAAAATACGACCGAGACGACGTCCAAATGCAAGATGGTTAGATGAAATTAAACGTTTTTCAGGAGCTACATTCATGAGGATTGCAGCTGAGCGAGATACGTGGAAAAAAAGGGGGATGCCTTTATCCAGCAGTGGATAGAAAACGGCTGAATATGATAATTGTTCCTTAAATTACGCTTCATATGTGCCTTTCCAAGTTAATTAAATAAAAATTGTACTTAAAAGCTAATAGAGTGAAATTAACTACATTTATCATGTTTTCATTTGCACGTTGAAAACAGCTTGAATTTTAAATTGTATTTCAACGAATATTTTATTTAGTTCATATTGCTTTAATGTGACGTGTTTTCAATTTTCCTTTTCTACTATGATATGGATTTCGCTTCTGATGCGTTTTTCTAAGGTGATATATTACACTTAATAATATAACAACATAATAACACATAGCAGATAATTATACTTAGGAAAAGAAACACACAAACGCAACATTATCATATAAATATTATACTCGCTGCTGTAGCTTATGTGCACAGCCTCCGACCCGACTCCGACTCACTTGTTTAAGAGTGGGCGTTCTGACTGGTAGACTTTGTGAACGTTTTCCCGAGTTTTTTTTTTCATTATGTTTGTTCAGTATCGATTTAATATAAGTATTAAACTGCATAAAAGAAATTAAAGTATTAACCGTGTACCTTGCTAGGGTTTGTATTTTCTAACCTGTGGGGATCCTGATCATTTTGGTGGGCGTTCTGACCCTTTCTAAAGTGGGCGTTCTGACCGTTTCTGTGGGCGTTCTGACCATTTTCAGAAGTGGGTGATCTGACCAGTGGGCGCTCTGACCATTTTTACGAGTGGGCGTTCTGACCGATTATGCATTTGGGCGTTCTGACCATTTTGGTGAATGTTGTTGCCATTTTTACGAGTGGGCGATCTGACCAGTGGACGTTCTGACCGATTATGCATTTGGGCGTTCTGACCATTTTGGTGAACGTTGTTGCCATTTTTACGAGTGGGCATTCTGACCAGTGGGCGCTCTGACCATTTCTGAATTTGCATGTTTTCCTATTTTGGTGGGCGATCTGACCGTTTCTGTGGGCATTCTGACCACTTTCAGAAGTAGGCGATCTGACCAGTGGGCGTTCTGACATAGTCCCCTTAAAACGCTATATCACTGGAGTATAAGTGTCTGAATTTGGGTAGAGACTACGCGAAGAGGCAATGTGAGTATGCAGGAAACTTTCACCTATAATGTTTTTCTTTCTTTGCCAGTCAGTCGGAGGTTCATTTTGGAACTGCTGAATGCCCATTTTTAAATTAACATGTGGGTGTTGAAATTACTCCCCTTGAATAGCAGTCCTTTCAGTTATACTAGCAGTAATTACTAGTCGGTTCGCATTAGGTTCACGGTACACAAAACAATTTTTGATCTGGCAATACAAACAACGCAAAGACGAATTATCATATTAATACATATATTAAAAGAAATCTTAATTTTTACAATTGAAATCTTCTTGATCCATGAGCATGGGTGTGATGGGATGATTAGACCTAATATATATAGAATAATTAGTTTTAAATCAAAAGTATCGGATGGTGGTCACGCGCCTGTTTGGTTCTTGAGAGGTTCCCAGCGTGATCTTACGTAGATCATAGAAAATTTACCCTCTCACGACTCTCCTCCAACTGTTCTTGAGAATGCGGTAGGCTCCACAAGTGAATACAAAAGGTGAGTTAACGAGGCAGCCCTCAGCCTTTGGCTACAGGGGGCCTCCAGGAAAATCTTTACAAGCCAAATGCCTCATACGAGACCTTCAAGTACATGTAGCCCTGATAACTAGCAATTGAGCGCTCCGCAGTCTTGTGAACACTTGAAATCAGTCCTTTCAGCATGAAATTCGAAGTAATCATATTGGTCTCAGAAAAATTTTAAGTCAAATACTTCGTATCGTCAGTTTTAAGCAGGAGTCATCTATAAAAACTAACTTGGAGAGAGGTTGTCAACATTTCGAGTGGCCCCGTAGAGAATGCAAAATCAATAGAGCTCAGACAGAAATATTTTACTTACGTAGTCAGCTCTCTGCTTGACCTCCTTCAATTTTGTGGTCGTATTCCAAATACCCTCTACGTAGGGCGTACTTGAAGCGAGCCAAAAAGTACAAGTTGACTTCCACCGAAAATATTTTAAAGTACCGACTCTCTGCTAAAATTGACTAAGTCCGACATTGCTTCGCGGAGACTGTTAAAAGTAACTTTTCCTACTTGCAGGTTGTTGACTACATTTCGCAGCAATTGAAGGCCCATCTTATTCGACACCTTCCATCAAGCGGACTGTAGCGAACTACAAAACAATGGGCTCTCCAAGAATTATACAGCAACAATCCAAAAGTAACCGTGATGAAATACCGGTTAATGGAACAAGTATAGCATGAAAAAAATAATGGTCTATCAGTCAGTCTCTTTGGATTCTGCTGCGATTCCATCCGGGTCTCATTGCCCTCGACGACGCCCTTCGGCTGGAAAGAAAGAAAAATCCATACACGAGCCAGCAAAAGCAATAGTTTCACCGCTATAAACATCTGCCGCTGAGGTCAACATACTCTGGTAGCCCCCAAAACCTTCCAGCTTTCTAAGCCTCTTTGGTAGTGTTTAGCAAACCTACAGATTTACATTGAGTTGCTGAAAAATGCACAAATCCAATATTTTGATTAACAAATGCAAATAATAAAATAAACATTTATATGTTTATTTTATTATTTGCATTTGTTTATCCTTTACACAATCAATTAGGCGTTAGAAAAGATAGAGAAAGTAATGGGGAACAGTACTGTAGCAGGTCTGCCTGTGTAAAGAAAGAAGGAGAAAGAATTTACATAAAATCTCCATACAATAGAAAAAGTTTGTATGCAAATTACAATTCACATATGTAAATATTCTGATGCTATATATATTGCCATGGGGGTCAGTCTCTGGTCATAAAGAAATTTGCAAAACATTGCTTTTCTAAACAAACTGCTTCTCAGGATAGAGCTATTAAAAAAAAAATAGTCTACGAAACACCCCGTTCAATGGACTTCATCGGGGATTTAACCCATGACAACGCACAGAGAAAGTCAGCGCTTTAATCTCCCGTCCACCCTGAAGTCAATTTTGAAATAGTCGTTGCATAGAAGCGGTAAAAGTATTTGCACTAAATTTAAATGGGAATGAAGCACATGGCTTCGACACCTGCAACTATGAATGTCAACCTCGGAGTTTCATAGTTGAATTCGTTTAAAAGAAAGAAAATGCGTTTATAATTTTAAGCAGTATCAACATTATTTAAGGCGATACAGACGCCATAAAATAAAATGTACCGAAAACATCTGGGATAAATACCCGAATATACATGGCTAGATTTGGCAGATTCCGTTTGCAGGGCGAACATCATCTATATCGCTCGCATAATAGATACACAGCTGAATAGTAAAATTGCAAGCAGCACATTATCTTTAAGTTATTCTTGAAAATCCTAGGATGTAAAATCTGCTTGGAAAACTAAAAGATTTTTTCTTCATTAAATCTAATTATTCTTCTCTATAAAAGGATTTGAAAATTGAGTTGTGGTATAAAATTCTCCGGCTCAAATCCGTAAGAAATGTACTCGTGGATAAACAGTGAAAGTGAAAACAAAGCAGCAGAAAATCTCCTTTTATAGGATCAAGTGAAAAGAATGAAAACAGGCATTTTGCGAGGGTACGTTTCTTTACCACTAGGTGAAATTTAAGTAGAAAGACAGAGAGAGAGAGAGAGAGAGAGAGAGAGAAGGAGAGCGAGTACAGAAGGAGAAGAAAGAACTATCTAGTTTCTCTTTCTCTGTCTTTCTCTCTCATCCATTCGGTTTCTTTGAAACAATTATCTCGACTTAAACTCCACGTTTGTAGTCTGTGCATTCACAAAACAGAAGATTCTCAATTCTCTGGTGCTCTTTAACCAGGCTGATACAGTCGCTTTGGGGATTGTGTTTCTTCTCTTTTCAAAGAAGTTAAAGGAGGGACAGCTACCCACCTCTCTCCTGCTTTGACTCTCTCTCTCTCTCTCTCTCTGCCTGTTATAAAATAATGCTTTCAGGTTTCTCGTACTCCTCCTACCATTTTGGTTTCTCCCAACTCTTTATACCAGCTGGGGGGCTCACGCCCCAAACCCTCGAACCAAGTGTTATAATAATATATGGAGCTCACGTCGAAACTCAACGAGCCACGTTAGGCCTACAAATGTCGAAGTCTGACTACACAGCGGCATACGTGTGTGTGTGTGTGTGTGTGCGGCAGAGTAGTACTAGTAGTATGAGAACAGACACACACATGCATAGGATGAGAGAGAGAGAGGAAGCTATGCCAACGGGAATCCAACCAGAGCATAACCTTTTAAAACATAAAAAGAAAAGAAAAAGATATATTATGGAAGATGGGAGGAGACAAGATATAGTTTTTTAAAAAGCATAAAAGAACACCTCTACCCTTCCTCTATCGCAGAGGGGGGAGGGGCGAAAACACAACTTTGGCCGTGTGTTTCAAAATTGCTGATGCAGGTATTATGTCAAATGTGGCAGCTTTTCCACCAGGTTTTTTTTGTATTTGTGGTTTTTCAGATGTCTTTTTGTTTGCTTGGTTTATGTTTTTTATCGTTTTGCTGCATACACAAGCAGTTTTTGTCTGTGGTATTTGTTGAATTGGAAATATGATCTACATATGGTGCCAATATGTAACGTAAAATCTCATTGTAGGTATGCTCCATGTTAACTTCACTTTTTTTTTTTGGTATTAAAAAAATCTGTTGATAATATTTATGGTTGCAAAAGTTGGAGTGCAATCCTGGCAGATGAACAATATATTTCAAGTGTTTAAAAAGAGCGTTTTAAGAAAGATACACAGGTCGAAGCGCGACGAAATGACAGCATCATATTAAAGAACTCCAGCCAAGGTATGATTCATCTGATGAAAGAACAATGAAATTACGATGGGTAAGATATGCAGGCCATGTAGCTCGAATGGCAGGAAAAGGAAGATTATATTCCATCGTTGCTGGGAAATCACAAGGAAAGAGGCCATTGGGAAGACAAATACGTCCTTGCAAGGACAATAATAGAACGGATCTTCGAGAGGTATGTGTTCTTGACGAAAACTGGATTCATCTTGACCACGATAAAATTCAATTGAGGACGTTTGTTACTGTGATGATGAACTTGGAAGTTCTGTAAGTCATAGAGATAGAAAAAAGGAATTCTGATTTGTAACTCCTCATGCTATCTTAATCTCCATATCTTATACCTAGTCTATACATAATAGAAAGTTAAGCTTCCAAATGTTAGTGAGAAAGCAAGTATAAATGTTTGAGTAAATATCACACGTGTCAACCTTTCTTCAGCCTGCATGGACATTCGCGGCAAAAACGCATTTACGAAAAACACAGATATTCCAAAATCGCGTGCTAAAATTAATCTTGAAATGCCCAAGATACACTAGAATGATAGACTTAACACTGACACTTTACTAAATCATATCAGAGAACTCACAGCGGAATTTTACGAGAATGTGGCAGCAGTGTATAATGAATGATCTCGCTACAGGTCTCAGCATGTATCCAATAAACGTCCACTACAAACACAAACGTCTACTTCATACGTACTACCCAAATGTACCTATTTAATAAGCAATCTCATCAATAATAATATAGAATAACAGCCAAACTCTTACTGCAAACGCAACCAGATTGACTCAACCAACTTGCCTAAAATAAACTAAGTAAACAAAATTACAAACTTATCAAAAATCAATAAATATACTAAATGCAATAATTGTATCAATAGTACCACTCCATAAACCAAAATATCAATCACCAAATTTTCAATCCACTTGCACAGGAGGACAAATGTAATTCACTATGAGCCTAATTCATTAACCTAACAATAATCGCTAGTTACTTGTAGTAATATCATTGAAGAATCATAATACAAAGATGTACATTTAAAAAAAAAAAAACGAGAAAAAGGTGTCGGGTTTTAATTTTAAGTGACAGTGTGAATGGGTTTCAAATGTATCATTGTCAGAGTGAAGGTATAACCATAAGCAAGTATGAATGTCACACTTTATTCATGTCATGTAATAAAAAAAAAAGATGGCGGGTTTGGCGATCAGTATAAAATATTACCAGTAACTACATCTGCTAACCTCCAAATCCTTCTCAGTTTATTTTCCGGTACATCCTCAGATGAAGATCCTGTAGATGCACAAGTATGTGTTCGATGTGTGAATGTTTGAGTGTTTTGCATGATACAATCACTGCCTAACGGATGTGATAAATACAGTATATAGAGTCAATACAAACTTTTACCTGGGTTTCTCCACCCTTCTTGCATGTGTGGTTTTCCAGGTAAACTATCTAGATTGATCCAATACAGGGGTTTTTACAGAACATGCAGCAATGAATATTCTATTTTTTGCCCTCTTCCAGAAAATTCTTCTCGTGTTTCTCTATCTTTTTGTTTCACCTTCTTTCCTCTACTTTTACACATTCCGATTCGCGGTAAATGTCTCCAAAAGACAGAAATCGTAGCATCCACACCCGCGACAGATGCTTTAGTTGCATGTAGCATGTGCATGCGGAGATCGTCAGTAGAAGTTGGAGAGCGGTCACTTATAAGGGCGGGACTTTCCGGGTGCCCTGACAGTCAAAACTTTTCTTTCTTCAGTGGAGAAATTACCTTAAAGTGAAGCTCTAGAAGCAGAAAGCTATGTACATTTTATACATAAGTATGCGCTAGTAGATTTGTTGCGAACATAGTTACAAGGGAGTCATAGAGCAGACTAGAAAATTTACAGGAGATGCAAGAAAACTTCTACTCACTCATTTTATATCTGGTGTAGTAAAAAGTAATCCATTATTTTGCCAATAGATGGCTTCAGTGATCTGTAGCTCGCGTTGTGTAAGTCCGATCGGGTTCAACGAGATGGCGTTCAAACGATGAGATTGGGTACTACAAACACTGTTCAGATAGTTGTGATGAGTTGACTCAGTGTTGTGTGAGCGCGCGTCAAAATGGACACTAGCAAAGAGAAAATACGCTATATTTTACAGTTTTTCTTCGATAAAGGCGAAAACGCAAGCCAGGCGGCTGCAAATGTGAATAGTGTTTATGGTCCTGATACTGTAACAGCCAATCACGCGCCATTTTGGTTTCGTCGATTCCGTGCCGGTAATTTTGACGTCAAAGATGTACCACGCACTGGAAGGCCAAGTGTCGAAAATGTCGATAAAATCATGGACATTCTCGCGTCCGACCGTCATGTAAGCACTGTTTCGATTGCCCAAGAGCTAAGCATTGCACAAAAAACCGTGTGGAACCATTTGCATAAGGCTGGATACACAAAGAAGCTTGATGTATGGGTGCCACACGAGTTAACACAAACAAACCTCATGGACCGAATTTCCATCTGCGAATCGCTGCTGAATCGCAACAAAGGCGACCCATTTCTGAAGCGGTTGGTGACTGGTGATGTAAAGTGGATCACTTACGACAACGTCACGCGAAAACGGTCGTGGTCGAAGCGCGGTGCGCCGGCGCAAACGGTGCCCAAGCCAGGATTGACGGGCAGGAAGGTTTTGCTGTGTGTTTGGTGGGATTGGCAGGGAATTATCTACTATGAGCTGCTCCCCTACGGCCAAACCCTTAACTCGGAACTATACTGTCAACAATTGGACCGTCTGAAGGCAGCAATCGCCCAGAAGCGCCCAGCTTTGGCCAATAGGAGAGGCATTGTGTTCCACCAGTACAACGCCAGGCCACACCCATCGATAGTGACTCGCCAGAAGCTCCGGGAGCTTGGTTGGGAGGTTCTTATGCATCCACCTTATAGTCCGGACCTGGCACCGAGTGATTACCATCTGTTCCTGTCCATGGCGAACACGTTTGCTGGTGAAAAATTCGCTTCAAGAGAGGCTTGTGAAAATCTACTGTCTTAATTTTTTGCCAATAGGGAGAAGGGCTTCTATGAGAGAGGCATCATGATATTACCTTCCAAATGGCAACACGTTATCGAACAAAACGGCGCATATGTGACCTAAATCGGATCATTCTACCTATGGTAAGTCAAGCCTTCAATGTGATGCAAAAATAATGGATTACTTTTTACTACACCATATATTATGGCTTCACATTTTCCTCGGATATTTTTATTCTAGAATCAGCAAAATATTCAGCCTACAATAAGAATTAACAAAAAAATCAAATCAAATTGTAATTTAAGTGAAGAAAGTTAAGTTTAATTTCCACCCCACAAGAATTTCTAAAATGAACAAGATGAGTTTTGATATATTGCTACTCAAGTGAGCTAAGGAGACGAAGAAGCTTCTGGAATATGCGTTTCCAAAGGAGTATTTTCTAGTAGTTCTGTCATAGAGATCCTAAAAGGACGCTGAAGAAACAGCAAAATATAACAAATATGCCTTTCTAACGGAGTAGTTTCGAGTGTTCGTGACGTTCTTGACATGGAGAGCGCTGTGGGGAAGCTATAGAAAGATCCCTTTCGTACAGGAGTAGTTTTTAGTAGTAGTCTTAACATGGCATGAAGGAACATTAAAGGTAGAAAAACTACCTCAGCATGCATTTCAAGATAGCCTAAGTAGTTTGTATTAGTAGATCTATCATTACCAAACTGAGTTACGCAGACAGAGACAATATGCGTATAGCTCCATTAATACAGTATTATGAAATGGTAAGAGATGATTGACAGTGACGGAGCAAATGACGTCTTTCGTAGTATTTCTGGCTTTTCTTTGAAATTTCTTAATTTCAAGGTTCCTTTTTGTTATTTTATTACAATTATGACTAAAAAAATAATTGAAACCTAACAAGGGAAGTCGGGGGAGTGGTACGCGCGGATTTGCATGTGTTATACATCGTTGGAAAGGTCAGACCGAGTACACGTTACATGTGAAATATCTCGCTTGAATGGGGCCTGTAGGGGGTGTGGCGACCATTTGAAGGTCCGAACAATGCACGTCCCGAAACACGAGAAATCGTGGACAAAATAGGAAGCTGTGTTTCAATGTGTATGAGACTTGGTGTATATATATATAGAGATAAAAGGTGGCTGAGTACCGATCTGACATCACATTTGTAAAATTCAAAATGGCGGATCCAATATGGCGGACACAAATTGCAAAAAGATGTGCATAACGGACATATGTGATGATTACACATGTAGTAGAAACATACGTATAGTACATAACGGGGCAAGTAAGGGCAGCTGATTCGTGATAATAAAGAGGGAGTTTGTTGTAGTATACACCAGAGCTTTCAGCTAGAAAATGGCATTTGTCCACGTATAGTGGTGTGTCGAACCCCATTGCTTTACAGTGAAAAATTTCGCGTTTTGGATTATAAAATGCGCGATGCTTCCACAACTGTTCTTCTGGTATCACATGATGCCATTTACACTTTCAACGCCCCATAGGTATGCACTGCTGTGCGTTACATGCGTGCAAGAGGATGAGGGAAATAGTATATAATGACTAATGATAATGGTACAGGTCAAATAAACAGGTGTAACACAGGCTTTTACGACAAAATTCATAAGAACATGCAATGCAGTGTTCTTTCTGCTTGTAGTCCTGGCAAATGGGCTCGTAAAAAGAAAAAAAATATGTACTTTACACCCCGAAATGGAACATATGGTACATCAAAACCCGCTTTGTACTAGACGTACCTAAACAAGGGGCGATATAGTGTCGATTGAAATTGATTGAAAATGAGGCTATGAATTTTCAAGACATTGTAACGCCTGTGCAGCAGTGCTTCATTTCCTGTAAGGAAGGCATCTTCAGTGAACCATTTCATAAAATCTTTCCACTGATGGAAGCAAAACACATCCAGTGGTTGCATGAAAGCAGTGGAACCTGGTGGAAGGATTTTTAATGTAATCGCAACACTGTCATCTTGATAGAGTGTCTTTGAGTTTTGAGCACTCCAGGCATCGGCAATCTCAACGGCCATCTTTGCTGGAAACTTATCTACGTTCGGTTTGAGCACATTACGGAAGAAATCGCCCACAACTTCCTTATTTAACTTTCCGGATTGCGATCATCGAATGACAAGGTTCTGGTGATTGGGAAGTAATGGATCCACCATTTTGAATTTTTACAATTTTAGTATCAGATTCATAATTAGCGACGTTGAATATCTCTACATACCCAATTTCAGATTCATAGCTTGTTAAATTTTGTAATTTGTGTCCACTATTTTGAATTTTACAAATGTGTTATCAGATTCGTACTGAGCCACCTTTTAAATCTATATATACCAAGTTTCATACACATTGAAACACAGCTTCCTATTTTGTCCATGATTTCTGGTGTTTCGGGGCGTGCATTGTTCGGATCTTCAAATGGTCGCCACGCCATCTACAAGTCCTATTCAAGCGAGATATTTCACATGTAACGTGTACTCGATGTGACCTTTCCAACGATATATAACACTTGCAGATCCCCGCGTACCATTTCCCCGACTTTCCTTGTAAGTTCAGACTACTTAACCCTTCAGCGTAACCTAAACAATCATATGTAAGATTTTACCACTTTCTGCATAGTTACTTGATAAATGTCAATATGACATTGTTCATAGTTTTACACTACTGAGCTTACGTATTTTCTTTATTAGCAAAGTTTCTTTCTCAGTCAGGAGAAAAAATATTGCAAGGTCAATCTCAGCATATATCGTGACTTTTCAAAATTATGTTTAGGTTTCCCATCTACGCTTCTATAAACAAATTAAAATATCTTTCATCTAATCTTTTGTTCCTTTTAGCATCAATCCATTATGACTCCTAAAAAGAATTGCTTTTGTTTTTTGTAAATAGAATGGACATATTTTCGTCCATCGGTTTTCTCGGTTATACCAGGAGAATACCGCGATGATGCCTCAACCACACTGACGTCTATTTTTCACATCCTTTACTCAAAAGTTTGATCGCCAAGGAATGTCACAGTTCAGA
Source organism: Lepisma saccharinum (assembly GCA_022664845.1). Classification (NCBI taxonomy): domain Eukaryota; kingdom Metazoa; phylum Arthropoda; class Insecta; order Zygentoma; family Lepismatidae; genus Lepisma; species Lepisma saccharinum. The sequence continues at coordinate 97,531 of JAGDQP010000555.1, read as the reverse complement.
CTTTGATCAACTTAGACAATAGTTGTCTATATGGTCCATAAATGCAAATTAGGATATAAAGGGATAAGAATACAATATAATCTTTATTGAGGAGGAAGATTCGGTAAGTGCATATTCCCTGTCACAAAACAATGTAAAGGTATTGAAAAAAACTACATAATTGAGGGAAATCCGTGAGAAGTCTGAAACTCATATTAAATATATTTTACTGCCAAACATATAAGATTTATGAAGTACGTTGCAAATGATTGCTACTGCGGGCAACTCATATTGGCTCAAGCTTCGTTCACTGAGCGCTGAATTAGAGTATGCTCAAACTCTGTACATCTTCTCAACTGGCCTTATTTTGACTTGACGAAATTCGATCTGACTATGAGTATGAGTCCTCGACTTGACTCGGTTCGACTTAAGTCGTGTACTTTGTTCCTTTAAGAATGTTATTTTACTAAACGTGTGTCTTCAGCTCAGAAGAAGCTGAACATTGAGATATTCACATACCTAGCATGTAGTAAAAAGGCGTTGATGAAGAGTAGGAACTATTTCCATTGTGCCTAGTAACAAATTAGAGGGAAAATTAGAGATTCTAACATGAACGACAATAAAATAAAATAAACTGTAGCGTATCTTAAGAAATCTAAGACAGATAAGGCAACGGGTATTACCTTAGGGAAGAAAAGCGTAAGAAAAAGTGGGAAATACTGGTAGAGAAAAAGAAAGTACTAAATATTTAAGACTATTTCTTGTGTCTGTACGAAACAGAGCTACTGGTTTCACGGAAAGCCGCAAGCTAAAGAATAGGTAGAATCAGTCTGATTACTAATGCTAAAAATTCTGGCCGTTTATCAGCCAAGCGACAAGCGTAACAAATTGGATCTCCGCAGCACCGCCAGCAATCTGACTGGAGAGAAGGGAATCCTTCTATTCCATAGAAATGTCCCTCTCCAACTATTTTCTCCTCCCTTCCATTTCTACGTAACAAAAGAGGAATGACGAGAAAGGAGCACTGTGGTATAGGAGACAAAGAAGGGTAAAAAGAAATAAATACAAGAGATCAATGCAGGGTCAAACAAAAAATTATTGTTTCGAAATTTTCTTGTAACATTACACAAGCTCTTAAGTGCAAGAAGTCTTATAACTCGAATGCGATATTGTTTACATAGAATAACTATTATCAAACCATTTCATATGTCATTAATTCTTTCTTGTAAGTTTCTTTAATCACTCTCACTCTCTTTCATTGAGTTTACCAGTTTCGAAAATATCTTTTTTTTTCTGTTTAGCTTTAGTAGTGCTAATATATCAGGCCAATATTTGATCAATAACGCGATTATCGATCGTCGTTGGTCGGCCGTTCTAACTAAACATCGGTCGACATTAACGTGGTACAATATTTCGACATTCAATGTTATTCCAGAAACTCAAGAAAAGTGTCGTACTTTAACTGGAAAACGTACAACACCAAACTTGGAAGATTTAAATATTATGCTTAAACAAGTATGGCTGCCTGAAGATATCATTGCGTTATATAGGTACAGTACCTAGATCAACCTTCACAGCCAAAGTTATAGGTGCTTCCGTCAACAAATAACGGCAGGGAAACCCGAGAAAGATGGAACGTGGAGAGCAAGTAAATCCATTACAGAGTACGGAAACCGCATTTTCTTTTATAAACTGTTGTTACATGTATATTGAAAGCAAATAACTACCAATGGATACTTGACAGAAGACAATACATGCTGGAGGGTATGTCAACAATGGTTGCCATCTTCAAAGCGACCATTTTGACTAAACTTCAAAACTTTGAAATAGTAAGTGGGTCATGTGATACATCAATATATGCTGGAATGTTCCAAGAAACCTAATGACGAAGTCATTCTTGGCATAACTCTGATCCTGTACGACAAAATGACACGTGAAATTGAACTGGAGAAGGAAGGTCACTTTCACCTAGCATTACGCCTTCTTGAAATTGGGACTTCATCTTCCATTCGTGTATTTAAAACTTTATAGCGCACTTCATATTGCGGCCATGAAGATCACATTTTCCAACATAGTGGTACCTCTTCTGTAGCCGTCTGGTTTTAGTTCCTTCAAATGTTTCAACGAAATGTTTTTTCATTATTCGGCTCACAAATTCTCTAAGTCAATTTCACGTGACATTTTATCTCAGTTATGCCAAAATTGACTTCGGCTTTGTGTTTTTTTTTTAACATTCCAGCACAGATTGATATGTTAAATGACCCACTTTCCATTTAAAGATTTTGAACCATAGTCAAGATGGGCGCTTTCAAGATGGCGGCAAAGGATGCGGAAGGGAGTAGGCTAGGCTTAAATTGAAGACACTATTCCGGATATTGCCTAGTGCGCCTGATTAAGAAGAGTGAATAAAAACTCAGTCAGGCTGGTTGACAGCTGGTATTGCACTCAGATCAGAACCCCTCGAATGCAAACTTAACGGTTTACCAACCGAGCTAGAGCCATCTAAACCTCGTGAAATTTCATATTTATGAGTTTAAAGAGACATTGAGAGTGATTCCGAGATCAACAACTTTAATTCTCTAATCCAAATTGACGCCATCCCGAAAAACCATAATCTTTAAAAATCATCAGATCTTAGTAAGACCTCATATCTATAAGTTTGAAGAGGCCGAGTTTGATTCTGAGGTAAAAAATGTTGAAATTTGTCAATTAAGATGCTAGCAGAACAATATAACATTCTTAAGAGGGAAATTGAATTTACTTAAGGTGTTTATGGTGCTGGCCTAAGTAAAGTAGGGGAAAAGATGGAAACAAGTTGGTCAGGGCTTAAGTTAAAGGTACCATCTCCTAAGTTGCATGGTGTGGCTGAGGTGAAGCCCTGGAAAATCTGTCAGGATGGTCGACCGCTGGTACCGAACCTAGAATCTCTCAAACAAAGCTAACACTATGGCCGTCTAACATTCCTGAAATTTCAAATCTATGAGTTTGCAGGGGTAGTATACTATTACAAGATAAAAAAAAAAGTGAATTTTGAAATCCAAGTTGGCGATTCCCCAAAATGGCGGAAATACAGCGCTTCAGCAGCTAAAATTTATACCGTTGCAAATCATACTTGTAGTCCCTTTAAAATGAGCGAGGCCCGTAACGTTGAAGTAGTAGGTTCAGGTTGTTTCCTTCTAAGTTAAACAAGAAGGTATCTAGCCATTGTAAGCAGGATTCAGGAACATAAACTTGTAACCGCACAGGGTTCGTGACAATCTTTTAAAAAAAAGAAAAAGAATGAGGCAGATCACTTATTCTATTTCTACAGAGTCAAGAATATAGAACATTTCTTCTGCATAAAGTTTATGAACTAAGGTTGACTGACCAGGTCACCTGACTAGTTGTGGCTGAATTAGAACTTAAAGTTTCAGAGAACTGCAACTGGAGATAGTAGTTGAGACCAAATTGGGATGGTTTTGTTCTCCTGTTTCCATATACAACTATTCATTACCAGCATACATGTTTAATTGCCATATGAACTATAATACTTTATCTTTGAACAGAGAATGGAAGAGTTGCTATGCAATAGATGATGGCGTTTGCTTGCTTGTTAAGGTAACTAATTTCAGATCCGCCTTCGTCTTCGTCTTTTGCACTAACGTAACCCATCGTGCATTGCAATAAAACCTCTGAGAAAACTGCGCCAAAGTCACGTCTACTAAAGAGAAAGATGATTTATAGGTACAGCGTGGTGCGGCGAAAATTCTGCTTAGTGTATTTTCCCAATTTCCTTGTTGCTTCCGCGAAAATCTGTAAAGCAGCGCCCGCTTTAACCAAGCTCAGCACTTTATGGCATTATAATTTCGAGCTCGGGTAAAACGAAAGGGAGAGAAGGAGAGAGAGAGAGAGAAATAATGCAGGAGTTAAAGAAGAGAGTGAGAAGGAACGATGAAGAAAGAGAAAGTTATAGCATAATACCCCATTCCTTACCAGCACCTCCTCTTGCTCTGAATACTAGTGCAGCTGTACCGGATGTGTTTACATTCTGCTTTTGGTGTGGAATCTTGTACTAGTTTCCACTCCATAATGCAACGGAAGAAAGGAAGAAGATAGCAGCTGTTTCTTTCTTAAGCGATTTACACAAACAATAAGACACATTTTGATAGTATTTGTTTTTTTATGTTTTTCCCCTCAGGAAATAGATCAAAAGAAAATAACTGTCACAAAACGAGTATTAAATTCTTGATTCGAGGGAGGACAATGCCTAAAGAAGTTGTTCAAGGTCATTTTAACCCTGAAATTCAAGTAATAGAAGTACGATGGAAATAAAATAATGTTCTCACAACCGCTCTTTGAGGAAGAAAACGTGTACTTCATTTACAGTTCAAAATTACCTCAAACAAACAATTTTTTAACACTTCCTTCATACCTTCCACTTGCTTTGAACGTTGTTTCCTACACTTTTCTTCAAGTGTATTAATAAGCTGTTTTTGTAACCTAGAAAGTAAGTAAAAAGTCTGGCGGAAGATGCGATAAGACCAGAAATTTTCCACTGCTATAATTACATTACTGTCACTTTTTCTTGCTATAATTATATTCTTTTAATAAGTGTGATGTTAAATTAACTGAACTGGTGTTCGTCTGGATATATTACAACCAAAACCCTTCCTCAAATATTAAAGGAACAAGAAGCGATAAAAAAGATCTGTATGTAGCGTAGCTCTTATACAAAGGAGCGCTCTTAAGGTGGTGGTACGCGAGACAAAGAAGTACGATAGTATGAATTACAGAATTTCACAGAAATATATAAATATACAAACAAATACGTTAAAATTACATTAAAATGATCAACTACGATTATGGTTTAACATTATGAGTATCCTCATACAACTGTAAAGAACAACGAGTTACATTGCTAACTTTTTGAAGCAAGAAACACAAGAGCTACTCAAGCATGATCTAAAGAACACCTCTCCAGTGCTGCCATCTGCTGTTTAAGAATAATACAAATACTCTAGTTCAAATGTACACAAGTGTAGGATAAAATATGACTGATTTGCTAGCAATACAATATTGGATGCTATAGGTCTTCGTAATTACATGCGAAAGAGACATTTTGAATTTTTTTGGAGTGAGTCTAATAATTATTAGAACAAGGTGTCGAATAACAGGGCAATTCTGCAAGACGTGTCTGTTCTGAACAGCTTCAAAGTCTCAAGTGATCATAGGATGGTGAGATGTAAGCTGAAACTAAATACTAGACATTAGACAAAGAAGCTTAGCAGAGGAAAACCGCCACTTTTAGATCTGGAAAATCTAGGGAAAAACAGAGAGAGATTCGAGATAGAACTAAGCGCCTTGGAAGAGTTAGAGGATGAAGAAGTGATCAATAGCAGAAATACAATACTGACCTAGATAACAAGAGAAACAGCCAAGAAAATAGCAGGTACCAGAAAGAAAAAAGAGAGCAAAATATCAGAAGGAACTTAACCCTTGAGGAAGAAAAGAAGGGAAATGAAAGAAGAGGAAAATTACATAAAAAGCATTTAATATATAGAATGAGATAAAACCGTACGAAGAAAATAAGAGAGGATGTACGAATATTAACGAATATCCTGTAAGAAATACAATCGAGGAAAACAAAAGCCTGAAGGAAAGCAAACAGCAGCTCATGATAGGGAAAAGCAAATAATTGCAGTTAAGAGACCGGACGGAACCGTAACACAAAATAAGGTAGAAATTATAAAAATATTTGAAAATTTCTACAGAGAATTGTACTACTCCGAAGAAAAGCTAGGAAATGAAGGATCAGAAGAAAATGATGTAGAAGTCCCAGACGTAATGAAAAAAATGTGAATAAAGTATTTCAAGGGATGAAGAACGGAAAATCGCCAGGAGAAGATGGGCTCACAGAAGATATGTTTAAATGGAGAGGTGAAAAGATGAAAGAGAAACTTTCGAAATTATTCTCAATGTGCCTGAGGAAGAGAGAAGTACCCTCAAGTTGGAATAATGCTGTTATAATTTTGTTTTATAAGAACGGGGACAAAGAACACGTCGAAAACTACAGACCAATTAGTTTACTGTCACTTCTATACAAAATGTTCACCAGAGTTATTTTGAATCGTATTGAACGGGACTTGGATTTTAACCAGGGAAGGGAACAAGCCGAATTTCGTCGTGGATTTAGCATTATGGATCACATTCAAACATTGAATGAAGTTATGGAAAGGACTAATGAATATGAACTTCCACTATGTTTGCGATTCATAGATTTTGAAAATGCTTTCGATTCGGTCTCCTTGTCAGCAGTACTTAAATCACTTGAACATCAAGGCATCGAAAATGCATGCATCAAGCTACTCCGGAACATTTATTCGACTACCACATCTGTCATTAGACTACACCAAGAAAGTGAAAAGTTTAAAGTTGGAAAGGGGGAAGACAAGGAGATTCAATTTCTTCAAAATTGATTTCTGCGGTCCTGGAGAGAGTGTTCCAAAATTTGAACTGGGATGAAGTTGGAATTAAAGTTAAAATTAAAATTAATGGCGAATACCTTCATCATCTACGGTTCGCTTATGATATAGTCCTGTTTGCTTCAAATGCAGAAGAACTACAAACCAGAATGGAAGAACTGGGTAGTGAGAGTTCGAAAATAGGACTTAAAATGAATTTAAGTAAAACAAAAGTCATATACAATCAACAAACTGCAAAGAGGGAAATAAAGATTAGCGGAGAGCAAATAGGCATAGTTGATAAGTATGTTTACCTAGGCAAGCTCAAAACATAGAATGCCAAGTTGACTGATGAAATAAATAGAAGATGTAAAATGGCGCGGAGTTCGTTTGGAAGACTACAATTTATTTTCAAAAGCAAACTACCAATGTGTCTGAAGCGTAAATTTTATAATCAATGTGTCTTACCTGTGATGATGTGCGGCTCTGAAACATGGACATTGAATGCGCGAACGACTCAAATATTAAGAGTCACAGAAATAGATGCATGCTAGGAATAACCAGGAGGGGCAGGAAGGCAAATGAATGGATTCACGCACAAACAAAGGTAGAGGATGTAATCAAGACTGCGAAGAAGATGAAGTGGAAATGGGCCGGTCACATAGCTAGACGGACAGATGAGAGGTGGACGACTAATGTACTACATTGGATTCCTAGAGAAAGGAAACGACAGAAACGACGCCCGAATGCAAGATGGGTAGATGAAATCAAGCGTTTTTCAGGAGGAGAATAATAGCAGACCAAGATATGTGGATAGAAAAGGGGGAGGCCTTCACCCAGCAGTGGATAGAGAACGGCTGAATGTGATGATGATGATTAAAAAGATAGAGTTTGAATGCTAAATTTTAATTTTTCGATCCTTAGGAAATGATGGAAATGACTGTTCGATTATACGTTGAAACTATCATAACCACCGTCACCAGTATCACTACCTTTGATAAAGACAATTTGTAGAATTTTTACCTTCAGTGATGGACTCAATTCAACTGGCATATAGAGGAAAAGCTTCGTCACTTTCCTGTATTTTGAGCTCTTCATTTAAGATTCATGTAACCTTTTCCCTCCTTCAATTCAATCAATTTCCTTCATCTTTTCCATTCACCATTCATTCAGAACTTGTTTAAATAGTCCGTCTTCGTTAATCGAATGATCAATCGAGCTAACTTTTCTCGGTCTTATAATCTTCAGCTCACTCTTGTTACCACATATGGAATATGGCTACTAATTTTCCAAGTTAAATTTTACTGATGTATGTAGAACCTCCTGAAGGTTTCGTTAATTATTTATATCGTCCTCTATTTCTTTCTTCCTTTCTTTCTTTGTGAAGAGGACTAATTCCTGTACGTAACTACTTGAAACTTATTATAGCATTTTACTATGTTGTTATAAATGCATTTTGTTTCTTCTTTAATTCATGGTCTATGTGTTTTATTTACGCCAATGAGCATTGGAAACGAGAGAAATTTAGCACTAACATGAACTAGACTGATTTTTTCTAAATAACTGAGCAATTGTTAACTTATTTCAAGAACGTTTTCCATATTTCACAGACGCACAAAAGTTTATTCCCAAATTGATACTCAAAAGTCAGGTATGAACTGTGCAAAAACAATGAATACAATTTAATTTTATGTTATGCTTTTTATTCATGATAGATGAAATTTCACTTAGGAAATATTTTTTAAGCAAGAAAATGTAAGATGTTAGAAAATAATGTATTTTAAAAGAAAAACAAATAATGACGAGGCTATTTCCTTTCCATTTTCTTCTGAAAACAAGATAAATCCAAACGACTAGTTAAGTGGCGCCACCTAGTTTATCACGGAAACAAAGAAGCACGACATCTTCCAATCAACTTTCCAAACACACAGTTATTGTATCACTTTTCTTCTTGTTTAAAACCTACATTTCTATTTTCTTTTCTTTACTTTCACTACATTCATCACAGAGAAAGGTTTCAAAAATCAATAGTAAGGAGAAAAAAAAACTTTTTTTTTGTTATTTTTAATATATTTTTCTAAAGAATACTTAGTGCAATATTAGAGTTTTTCGACTCTATACTGTATGGTAGACGGTGGTTTTTGTTGTAAATACAGTTAATTATTTTTTTTAATAAAATCACAGTAGATGGAGATATCTTTCTAAAAATAATAATCTTCACAAAGAAAGATTGATTTGTTGCCTACCATGAAAATCTCCCTGTTGAACAGGGAGTTGACAAATGTTTAAGTGTTATGTGATCTCAGAGGCACTGATCACACAGTAGCCATCTCCAGTAGATGGTTCGCAATAATTTGTGTTCTCGTACCAGCCTCACGGCAGGACGAATTACAGCTAGACTCCCTCAGATCCACCAGAGTCATCCTGGAAACTGGACTATTTTCTATTTCACCAGAGGAGCACGAACTCTGTAATCCCTGCTTCTGGTAGTTGTGTCCTGTGAAGACTGCAACAGTTGTACACAGCAGAAATTTAACATCCTATTGTTTCCACCATCTTGCGAAAGAAGAATTTTCCACACGACCTCGTCAAAATTGTTTTAATTACTCACATGTTGTATGTTGTCGTCGATTTTGATATATTCTGTATACTCGTGTCATTTGTTACCATAGCCTTTCACAATGACACTAACGCTTATGAACAACTTCGGATAGGTGTACTAAAACAGTTCGTCTACACGCGCCGTGTCGTTCTATGTTCATGTTATGAGATATGATTTTCTAACTTATATCAATGTAATACATCATATTGTCTAATCCGTAGCCAGTTTCATTCAGCTAGCATAGGCCTTTCTTAGTATAGCGAATTTATGTTTAGTCAATGTAGGATGTGCATTCAGTAATGTCCTCAAATACGTTAGTTATCGTCGTGTATGATATTTATCCAGGAACAGAAGTTTGGTTGAAAATTTAACAGTTTAACACAAATCCATTTAATAATAATAATAGTTTTTAACCTGTGGTCCGCGTACACTTGTAATTGACAATCCAAATTATTAGAAACTATAGTTTTTACACCTTTTTAACATAAAATAAACAAACGAAGTATTTAATTGTATTACCAACAGGAGAATGTCTTTATTGGGAATATTTTCAGATTACCTTCTTTGGTTGATTATCTCACTTCGCTATTTTTCACTGTTGTTTAATTGAAAACCTGAATTGCAAGACATTGTAAGTCCACTTCTTTCGTTTTTTCATTATTTTCTGTTCATCGATATCTATGTTCCAAGGGCTATCCACATGCATAATATTAAACTCCAACTTAAACTCTTCTTTTAATCCAAAATATTTTCAGCTGAATAGAACAACATCCCAAGTCCTTGCACTGTTTTTTGTTTCTCCTGAAAAAAAAAAAAAGCTCTGGTGGACTTCGGATGTTTTGCAATTCAGGTCTTTAATTAGACAACTACTTCTAGAAGAACTTAAATCATATTAATTATGTAATTACCATTTTTTTTATTTTATTAGTACTTATGGAGAAATATGTGGGGTATGATAATGAACTCATACTCACCTAATTACTGGGCTAGATTCCTTCTTTCGTCACAACCAACACAGCTCAGAATATACTTTAAATAAGGTCTTATCCTTGAGACTTTACCGGGACGGGCGTAAGCCATACTGCTGTTACCGCCCATACAATTCATTTTATCTTATCTTGAGACTTTATCTTCATGGCGAACCATCATTGGTTCACCTAAATCAGAAATCTCCTGCCTTCGCACATAATACAAATTATTATCACCATCATTTTTATTTTCAGCACGTATGGAGGTTGTATGGCCTAATATTTCTCTAATATTTATGAGTAGTTAGAAGAAAAGGAAATGTGCCTATTTGAAATTGAGAGGGAGAAATTGATTGTAAATAGAATTCCATGTAATATGTTTAAGATGTAGAAAATACGTTTTGTTCCAGTGTATTCTTTCATCCTATTTTCAATCAGATCATGAAGAGGGATTTGGTAAAGAAAAGAATTTTATTTTGCCACCTCTCTAAAACCCTTTCTCTCCCTCTTCATTTTCTATCTCGCGTTTTTTCCTTTCTAGCGGCAGAAATTCCTCTTTCCCCTCCATTCTCTTCTCTCACTCTTACTTCATCCACATGTTCTTTCTTTTACTGCTGATCGCTTTTGACCGTCGTCCGAGCCAAAACGACTTCCAGCACAACTACTATACTCCATACTAGACACACATACAAACGCAAAAAACACGCACACAAACAAACATGTTCGCTGAACAACGACCGACCATCAACGATGGAATGTTGTTCAGATGCTTTGAGCAGTGATGCAACTTTTATTTTTTCTCCCTTCCAATATCCCGTAAAATACCCATTGAAAATTCCCTTTCAATGAGAAATATCCCTACCTTTGAACTGAAAATTCTTCACACTTTTCTTCATAAATAGATACTCCACTTGAAGAGCATAGTAAATATTAAGTATTATTATGGTTAGTGTCTTTTCTCCCATCATTCTGAATCAGCACGTGAATCAGTGGTAAAGATTAGCATATAATTCAATCCAAAATCCATGAGACAATTTTTAATTATGGTTATTGACTTTCATCATTATAATACAATTTTAGGTAATCATATTTTAGAGTTTTTACTACCTTCAACCCGTACAAGGCTTTTCCGGACTAGGGATTTTATATGCCCCTTAGATTTTCAAATGTATATTTGCTGACAATTTTAAAGGATGTTTACAATCTTAAACCCGCACATAATTTCTTCAGGAAAAAAGTCTTATAAGGTCACTGATGTTTATTGACCTCAGCTTCGACATAGAACAGGGCCTCATCGATAAACAACATACACAAAGGAAACATTGTGTCCTTATTGCACTGCTCCAGTATCCATTGTGGAAACTGTAACCACCTGTCTTGGCCATCTTCCCGTGCAGCTTATAAGAATACCACTTGTTTTCATGTAGATGCCGTAATATAAATCTCTGACTGACAGCTTACATCGCTTATAATCACATATTACTGCGTGTGGGACTCTTCACAATGGTAGCCACAAGTGCTGTTGCCGTGTTCTCGTCGGTTGAGGTTCTTGGTCATCCATTGCGACATATGTCGCGCTTAGATCCCGTATATTAAAATTTCTTCGATATCTTGAACACGGTTTTTCGTGTGATCTCTCTGCTCTCTCCGGATGACGCAGGTTAAACTCATCTTCAATCACCCTGGTATTGGGATTGCCACTCATCAGCACAATCTTGACCCGCTCATATAGGGCTAACGCCATACTGAATCACATGCAATGACAGAATGACAAAATACTATCCATTGCCAAATTAAAAGATTTCAGTTCCTATCTCGTAAGCAAATAAACGTAGGCATAAAATGACTTCAAGTTTGAAATTCTGGGAACAAGCTAGCCTAAATCGATATGTCAGATGATCCTTTCCTGATTTAAATTTTGATCTAAATCCAAGATGGCGATTTTCAATATGGTCACCATGGTGCCCATTGCAATCAGATAGATCGATTGCAACATTACCGATATTCAACGGGTCCTTCTACCCGTTTTCGATTTACCACGTTGTTTCCAAATCCTGTAGCTACAAATCTATTTTTTTTAACACGTCGACCAGGCTACTGTGTGATCTGAGGCGTTAGGCCAGCGACTCGGAGGTCGCAGGTTCGAATTCGCCAGAGCTATGGATATTTGTGGCTTTTAACACAGAGTAAAATTTACTCTGTGGTAATACTCAATTGCTTCGTCATCTCCATCGTAATGAAACTATCTTTTTTTCTTTCGATTTCGAGCCTGACTGTATTATCTATCTCTGGGTCATACATGTCAGTACAAAAACCCCTTCGGGGTAAAGCGAAGAGTGACGCAAGAATTCTACTCACAGAAGAAGTGATATCCATTTTGCGAGTGACTTTCTTTGTGTCACTATGGCCGAATTGTTTCCCTTGTAATAAAATTAAGAGACTTAGTATCCTTCCTTCCCCCATAGTAATACAAAGAAAATCGCTATCATAATGGATATCACTTCTTTTGTGAGTAGAATTCTTGCGTCACTCTTCCCTTTATCCCGAAGTGCTTCTTGTACTGATATCACTTATTTTGTAAGGTTGCATATTAAGAAAAAGTGCATAGTCTTCATAAAAAAGGCAGATTTTGGACCATGGTAGGCACCTTATAACTCCTATAAAACAAACAGCATCAATTTGCCTCTGCTAGGCCCGCAATTGACCCTCGAAACCCCTTGATACCAATCATTGTTTGCTAAAGCAAGAAGACAGACAGAATGACAGAAGCCCTTTTTCATCATTTGTGAAAATTCTGTGATTGGGCTAAAGAAGTCATAACGTTTGAACCCCTTCACCGATTTTGACGTGTGATACACAGTTTGAAAGGTGTTGAAGCGTAGATTACTATTCCGTAAATTTCGGCCCCCTATATGGTCTGGGATCAGTGCTATCACCAAAAATGTGAAATGCTGATATATTTTTTTTTTCACACTGTCCTAGGGGTTCCCAGGGAGGTCCTACAGATATATTTTTTTCTGTGTCTTAGTTTGGCAAAGAGATTTCAAATGCAAGTTCAAGTACCAAAATCAGGCTTATAGTTCGCGAGATCCGAAATTAGCTGTAATTATATGAGTGCCGCTAACATTCTCGTTTCTTAACGTCACTCGAAGAACTACAGTGATCTAAAGCTAAGGACAATTCCATTGCATCAACTTAAGTAGCGTTGCAATTTTTTACAATTTACTGATCTTCCCAAAGTGTTATAAATAATATACTTTTAAGGAAATTGTCTGCATCTAACACATTAAAATCAATGCTTTTAAGTCTTTTGCTAACTATATTATTTATTTATTTATTTATTTAGAACACAACAGGATAACCTAATTACAATGTTCCATATTTTAGATTATTGTCACCGCTAGGAGTACAATCAACATACAGTATTTTCTTAACAATGTTATGAATTTGTTTGAGATTCATGTTATGAAAATCAATTTCCTCGACTCTTTTACTTATGTCGTTATAGGTTGCGCTCATTCTCCAAGTTGGTGACTTTTGCATAATATTTGTTCGCGGTTTTTTATAATAAAAAAATCCTGAGTTTTTTGTTCTGGTTTTGGTTGATGGGACATGTATCTGAAAGTTTGAGAGCATATTTATACAATCTATTCTATTTGTAAACACTTTGTGAAGAAAAATCATTTCATGAAGAGTACGTCTGTTCCCAAGACTCATCATGTTAAAGTTTGTATTTAATATTTTTTTGCTATCAGTTCTCGGATAAACGCCTGTTTCTTTGTATACCAGGAATCTTAGGAATTTTGCTTGGATTTTTTCCAGTTTGTCTGAGGTATGTGCAGTACTTGGATTCCAGATAATGGTAGCGTATTCAATTTTTGATCTTACATATGTTTGAAATAGACGTATGAGAGTTTCTGTCTTCCTGAAATCCTTTCCCATTCTTATTATTAATCCCAGATTTCTATACGCTTCGTTAACAACTTTGTCTACATGAACGTCAAAAAGCAATTTGGAATCAAATATTATACCTAGATCCTTTATTGTTTTGGGGTATGGTAGAGGCGTGTTATTAATTTTATATTTGAAATGCACGGCTGTCTCACGTCTCGTAAATGACATTACATTACATTTGCGAACATTAATTTCAAGTGAGTTATTGCTACACCATTTAACTATTTCGTTTATGTCAAGCTGTAGATTTTCACAATCGTTCATTGAATTGATAGTAGAGTAAATTTTTAAGTCGTCAGCAAATAAAAGTTTGTTAGGTGTTTTGATACATGCAGGGAGATCATTAATGAACAATAAAAATAACAGGGGTCCTAGGTTCGACCCTTGAGGCACTCCGGAAGATACAGGATATTCTTTGGATATTCCACCTTTGTAAACAACATATTGTTTACGATCACTAAAATAAGACTCAAATAAATTAACCAGACCTGGGGAAAAATAAAATTGCCTAAGTTTTTCCGTAAGAATGCAGTGATTTACTGTGTCAAATGCCTTAGCAAAGTCAGTGTATATTACATCCACTTGCTGGCCCTGATCTAAGGTTGAAGTTATGTAGTCAGTAATGAGGCAAAGATTCGTTACAGTTGACCTGCAACTGAGGAAACCATGTTGAAATTCTGATATTGATGGTCTGACATGAATACTGATTTTTTTGTACAATATTGATTCAAATACTTTGGCAAATGTGCATAATATGGCAATTGGCCTATAATTTTTTATTTCAGATTTGCTATTGCCTTTAGGTATGGGACAAATTTTTGTTGTTTTCCATTTATCCGGAAACACATTACAAGTGATTATTAGGTTGAAAATGGTATAAAGTGGTGCCAATAGGGGCTCTTCGCAGCCCTTTACTATATATTGCGGAATATCATCTGGGCCTGTACTTCCTTTTGATTTTAACTTTTTTATTGCATGTTGTATTTCTCGCATTTCAATATGTGAGACCTCAAGTTGATCAAGTTTATCGCTCAGTTTAAGCGTTTCAGTTTGCTTGTAATTACCCTGTGTATGTTCTTTCTTGTAGACACTTTGAAAATACTCAGCAAAGGAATTCACAATATCGTTGTCGGTCCCTAACATCCGGCCATTATATGTTAGTGTATTACCATTTAAATGACGAGTCTTCTGTTTCATGAAGTCCCAAAATTGAGCTGGATTTGTTTCAATTGCAGATTCAGACAAGTTGATATAATTATTGTGCGCAGTTTTGATTTCATGCTTTACCTCCGCTCTTAATTTACAAAATTCTTGATAATGATAATGAGAATTACCTCCATTAGCTTTGTACTTTTTGTGGTGATACGCCTTTCTTTTAATTTTCTTTATTATATCTGCATTAAACCAGCACGGATAATTCCGATTTGAGTGCTTTTTTTTAGGGATACATTTATTAAATATTTCAAATATGATATCATAGAAGTGGTCAACTGCCACGTTTACATCCGAATGTTTATTAAGAACATGCCAGTTTGTCTGCTTAAACTCATAATAAATTTGCATAAAGTTGGCCTTCCTATAGTTAAATCCTGATACCTTGCTGTGTATTTTCGCCGTTTGTCTACTTTTTGTTTTTATATTTATGTATAAAGCAGGATGATATACATCTTCCTTTACTAAAGGGGAGATTTCTTTGTTTACGGTAACAGAGTGTAAATTGGTGAGTACTAAATCTAATGTTTTTCCGTGACTATTAACTATATCATTAATTGAGTGTAATTCATAGAGGGACATGAAATTGTGTAGGCTTTTATACTTATTAGGTGCTGCGGTGAAATTGAATTCGCTACCATTTACATCTGATAAGTTAAAGTCCCCAAGTACGAGAATGGAGCAACCCGGTAGACACTTTGTCTCAATGAATTGAAATACCTTATCATATACCTCGGTAGCAGAGTTAGGAAGAAAGTATAATACACAGAGATAAAAGCTTATTGTTTGACATGAAATTTTTGCTAACACACAGTCTATCACCAGTTCAGAGCAGTCTATCAAGTTCACTTTGAATTTGTTCTTTTTTACTCCTAGTAATGTTCCTCCCCCCCTCTGCTTGCCACATAACTCTGTTCTCCTGTCGCACCTGAATACACAATATCTATCATCAAAAAGTTCACTGTCAAATATTCCGGAATGAAGCCAACTTTCACAAATTCCTATGATATCATAGTTGCACGAAAGAACATTACAAAGAAAAGTATTTCTTTTTGTTAAAAGACCCCGCGAGTTCTGGAAATAGACACTTAAGAATTTATTTTTATCATTTCTGTCATCAGTCTCTTTAATGTTCGCGTTCAACTTCAACTGGTTGTTTATCAAGTCGCTAAACTCATCCTTACCTTGTATTTCCGGTCATTCCCTCTCGTCCCCTCGGGCTCTAGTAGTTTGCTTCCTTGAGCTTCTTCTTGGATATTTGTCCTGAGACGCGGAATTGCCATTGCTATTTTCACTCGGGTCCTTTGCTTCCAGTGTTTCCAACCCCTCGTTTTTCAGGTCTTCTAGCGTATACACTTTGTTATCGACATATAACTTATCGAACTGTGGAGTAAACCGTCTTACCACAAAACGATTGAGGAAAGAAAGGAAAGTCACACAACTGATTTGCTACACACTGGGCATCAAGAGCGATCGTTCTGTTTAGTTGTCGTTTCTGTCTTTTTTGTTGATTTATTATTTTTCATTAAACTATCGTTCAATATTTAGAATACTCTTGTATATATTTTGAATCTTTACTTTCTCCATTTGTTAGGGTACAGGGTAGTAATACTTTTAAAAAATCAATATTCATTTATTCTTTCATCTACGACGTTTTTTTTTCGTCTAACTCCCGAGCAGAATTTCAGACCTCCCCTTAGGTTCGATGAACTCCATAAAATCCTTCAAATATGGGTTAACTCGACGACACGAGCAATAAATGATGGATTTGTACGATACACCAAAGACTGGAATAAATGCATGTAGCCTAAAGCGCAACCATTTCATGCAGACAGTGGGAGGACAACCTGCCGGTCCCAATGCTCCCTGAAAGGCATATAATATTTAAGGAAGCGTGTACCCCAACGTCCCTTTCCCTCAACTTGATACGCGATAAGAGAATATGTAAATAAATACGAAATACCTGTAACTGGTAGTTTGAAAAGTGGAAGTTCGGTGAGTGGAGGAATGCGCTGATTAAGTTCGTACAGCTATATGCTTATCTGAACATAGTTTTAGATTTTTGTAAATTTTATTTTTCCACGTTCAAGGCATTACATTTTGATTATATTTAATTTTTCTTTGCAAAATTTTACAGCCCACCTAACCTTGCCGCTCTGGGTGGTGGCGCAGCTCGAACCACCTCTCCTTTCTCCGGCTCTGCATACAGAAACACACAGAAAAATATAAGTTCTTTACATAAGGATATGATTTTATGCTGTAACTCATACATGCTCTGTTACCTTATGGCATCATTTTATATATTGAGAATCAAACATAATGTCGTATGAAAACACAATATTTGTAGACTAGTGGTGAAACTTAACCGGTGTGTCGTGATGACTGACCTTGAGTATAGCGAATCGAAGAAGATGAGCGGGCCCTACTGCACTCTCATCTAAATTCAGCAGTTTTATTAGTTACTCTTTTGTAAATAATTTATGTGGAAATAATAGAAGGCCAGAAACTCTTTTCCCTTTTATGTTTACGATTTCTATTGGTTGTAAATGTTACAACTCAGCCATTGTGTGTGTGTGTGTGTGGGGGGGGGGGGTTTCCAGCCCAATTTGGTGTCGGTCCCAAGCCCTGGAAAATGAGGAGAGTTGACGTCAGGAAGGACATCCGGTCTTAAAACCTGTGCCAAAACCATGTATGATAGGTCGTCTTAATGAAGCCTCGGAAAATGCTAGGGTGTACCCCGTAGGCAACGCGCAGTGGCCTCGCCCGGCTTCTGTGCGAAATGAGCTAGGGCTACTGAGTCGAGGACGGGCTCGGTTAAAGAAACTAGTCCAGGTGACCCTTAGTTGGGACGATGAGTGGAAGAGGAAGATATGTTGCAGACATGATGGAAACAAGAAAGTTGGGGATCCTGTGCGTGCAAGAGACAAGATGGAAAAGAAATAAGGCAAGAGAGCTAGGAGGCGGCCAAAAGTAGCTGTATAGTGCAGCAAATGAACTTAGAAGGAACGGCGTAGAAATTGTTCTTTCAAGAGATCTGAAAGATAGTGTAGTAAGTGTAAATAGAAGGAACGACAGAGTGATGAGTATCAGGATATACATGGGTGAAATGATCAATGTAGTGTGTTCGTATGCTCCGCAAGTCAGCTGCGAGGAAGAAAGGAAGAAGGAATTCTGGGAGCAATTGGACCATGAACTTCGCAGCGTACCCCCAGCTGAAATATAAATTGTGGGCGGCGACTTGAATGGACATGTAGGCAGAAGCAGAGAAAGCATTGAGAGGATCCACGGTGACTGGGTTTTAGGAGATAGAAACGAAGAAAGAGAAAGACTAATAGACTTTGCAATGGCATTCGATCTGGCGATTTGCAATACATTTTTTCAGAAGAGAGAGGAGCATCTCTTAACTTACAAGAGTAGTGGAAAAGAAAGTCGAATCGATTTAATCTTATGCCGAAGACAACATCTTAAGGACATTAAGAGCTGCAAGGTTATAAATGGTGAAAGTATGGTTCAACAACACGGAGTGGTGACTGTGGACTGGGAGTTTACAGGTAGAAATAGTAGGAGGCCGCGAAATGGAGAGACCAAAATTAGATAGTGGAGACTGAAAGAAAGGAAATTAAGAAAATTATCCAGGGAAGAGGTTACCGAAAGAATAAATCTGCAAGAAGAGAATGTGCAAAAATGGTGGGATGTGAACAGTAGGGTCATGCTAACGGCCGAAGAGAAGACTTTGGGTAGAACTTCTGGAAAGAACACCCCTGCAGGAAAAGAGACGTGGTGGTGGAATGAGGAAGTGCAAGAAGGTATTAAAGCGACGAAGTAAGCTAAAACAAGATGGGATGCTTCATGGACAGAAGAAGATAAATGTAGCTTCAAAGCGGTTAATTAGGAAGCAAAGAGGACAGTGGCTAAAGCAAAAGCGCAAACCTGGGATGAACTGTATGACGAACTTGAAACACCAGGTAAAGTGAAGAAGCTATACAGGTTAGCAAAAACCATAGACAAGGCAACAAAGGATATTATCCATACTAGGCAAATTATAAATGGTCAAGGATTAGTGCTTAGCGATGAAGACAAGATTAAAGAGAGATGGGCCGAATATTTCGAAACGTTCCCAAATGAAGAAAATCCTAGAAAAGTTCTTAGCGACGAAACCCCAAATCCTGGACCAACGCGAAGATTAAGCCGAGAAGAAGTAGAAAAAGCAGTAAAGAAAATGAAGACCAAAAAAGCTACAGGTCCTGATTGCATTCCAGTAGAAACCTGGAAGAGTTTGGGACCTAAATGTATAGATATTGTATGGGATCTGACGCAAAAAAAATCTTTGTACAAGAAAAAAATGCCGACTCAGTGGAGAGAGAGAATGTGTGTTATTGTACCAATTTTTAAGGAGAAGGGAGGTATACAGGATTGTGGAAACTATAGAGGAATCAAGCTAATGTCACACACGATGAAGATTTGGGAGAAAATTATAGAAGGAGTTTACACGAAGAAACATGAATAGGAGAAGAACAATTTGGATTTATGTCAGGAAAAAGTACAACGGATGCAACATTTATAATAAGACAAACTATGTAAAAGCATCAGGAAAAGCAAAAAGCATTGCATATTGTCTTTATTGATTTGGAGAAGGCCTATGACAGAGCACAACGTCAGGAAGCGTTGAGATGCTTGAGGGAGAAAAGAATGCCAGAGAAATATGTAAGGATAATCCAAAATATATATACAAGAGCTAAAACTCAGGGAAGACGTAGTTTGGGATTGACACGCCAAATTTATGTTATGGTTGGGTTACAACACGGTTCAGCCTTAAGCCGTACCTCTTCAACGTAGTCATAGACGTTATAACTCACGATGTGGGAGATGAAGCCGCTTGGTGTATGATGTTTGCCGATGATATTGTACTATGCAACACTAATATGGTAGAATTAGAAAGGAAAGTAGAGAGTTCGAGGAAGTCTCTGGAAAATTGAGGCGAAGAGTTTTAAATATTTAGACTCAACTGTTACTGGGAATGGCGATTTGGACTCGGAAATAACACACAGAATGCAAGAGGGATGGAGAAATTGGAAGAAAGAAAGTGGCGTTCTCTGCGACCTCCAGATTTACAGTGAAGAATAAAGGGATGGTTTAAAAAAACAGTGGTTAGACCAGCAATGATGTACGAATCAGAAACATGGCCAATAAAGAAAGCACAAGAAAAGATATTATATGTCACAGAAATGAGAATGCTACGCTGGATGTGTGGGATAACAAGAAAATACAGAGTGAGAAATGTGAGAGTAAAAGGTACAACTAAAGTTTTAGAGATATCTAAGAAGATACAAGTAAGAAGACTGCAGTGGTATGGACATGTGATGAGGAGAACAAATGACTATGTAGTCAGAAGAGTGATGGCAATGGAAGTGGAGGGCATGAGAGATAGAGGGAACCCAAGTAGGAAATGGATGGATAGGGTTAAGAAGGACCTCGGGGAGAAAGGTCTGTCAGGGGAAGAAGTTCAGGACAGGGCTTTGTGGAGAAGACTCATCAGAAACGTCGACTCTACGTAGGTGGGAAAAGACGGAGAAAAAGAAGGAGATTGGTTGTGAATGCTATATTATGGCATTTGGGTGGGAATAGGGAAAGGCGGTGTGGAAATAAGGCTAAGACTGTACATTGAATATGTAAATAATCAGATGTGTCTTGAAGGTTGACAACCAGTGTCTTATATGAAAACATTTGTCGAACAGTAAGACTTATAAAAACATCGATATTTTTATAATGTAAATGATATCTATTTTTATACGAGAACGATTAAATCTACGGAAGAAGATTCTTCTAATTTCAAAGTGTAAGCCTTTTTCCGTTTAATTAGAAACCTAGCCTTTTATTTCTGATGAAATACACACAAAAAAAAAAAAAAAAAAAAATCGTAAAATTTCCCTCCTCTGAGGGAAATTTCTTTATGGCTAGCTTCTGAGTCTGCTAGCTGACTATGAGATGAACTCAGTGCGGGCCATCGGAAAGTACAAGAGAGAGGAAAAAATGGTGAAACTTCCTGATTTTATAGCGTCAAGCAGCGATAGATCCGACAAACCTATAAAAGTGACCTTATGTCCGAGGAGCGGATGAATGTGCATGCTTTTGTGTGTGTGTGTGTGTGTGTGTGTGTGTGTGTGTGTGTGTGTGTG